>JANJXV010001604.1:0-98652 GCA_024803745.1 Megascapheus bottae
CACACACCTCCATTCTGTGACTTCACACACCTCCGTTTTGACTTCACACACTTCCATTCTGTGACTTCACCCCCCTCCATTCTGTGACTTCACACACCTCTATTGTTTCACTTCACACACCTCCATTCTTTGACTTCACACACCTCCATTCCATGACTTCACACAACTCCATTCTATGACTTCACACACCTTCATTCTTACTTCAGAAACATCTATTCTCTGACTTCACACACCTCCATTCTATGACTTCACAAACCTCCATTCTGTGACTTCACACAAATCCATTCTGAATTCACACACCTCCATTCTGTGACTTCACACACCTCGATCCTATGACTTCACAAATCTCCATTCTATGAATTCACACACCTCCATTCTGTGATTTCTCACACCTCCATTCTATGACTTCACACACCTCCATTCTGTGACTTCACATACCTCCATTTTTCCTTCACACACCTCCATTCTAAGACTTCACACACCTCCATTCTGTGGCTTCACACACCTCCATTCTGAGTTCACACACCTCCATTCTGGGACTTCGCACACCTCCATTCTGTGATTTCACACACCTCCGTCCTATGACTTTACAAACCTCCATTCTATGAATTCACACACCTCCATTCTGTGATTTCACACACCTCCATTCTATGACTTCACACACCTCCATTCTGTGACTTCACACACCTCCATTCTGAGTTCACACACCTCCATTCTATGACTTCACAAACCCCCATTCTGAGTTCACAGACCTCCATTCTATGACTTCACACACTTCCATTCTATGACTTCACACACCTCCATTCTGACTTCACACACCTCCATTCTGACTTCACACACCTCCATTCTGTGACTTCACACACCTCCACTCTATGACTTCAAACACCTTCATTCTTACTTCACAAACATCCATTCTGTGACTTCACACACTTCCATTCTGTGACTTCACACACCTTCATTCTGACTTCACACACCTCCATTCTGAGTTCACACACCTCAATTCTTTGACTTCACACACCTCCCTTCTATGATATCACTCACTTCCATTCTATGACTTGACGCACCTCCATTCTATGACTTCACACACCTCATTTCTGAGTTGACACACCTCCATTCTGTGATTTCACACACCTCCAATCTGACTTCACACACCTCCATTGTATGACTTCACACACCTCCATTCGTTGACATAAAAAACAACCATTCCATGACTTCACACAACTCCATTGTGACTTCACACACCTCCATTCTATGAATTCACACACCTCCATTTTATGACTTCACAGACCTCCATTCTATGACTTCACACACCTCCATTCTATGACTTCACTCACCTCCATACAGACTTCACACACCTCCATTCTGACTTCACACACCTCAATTCTGTGACTTCACACACCTCCATTCTATGAGTTCACACACCTCCATTTTATGACTTCACACACCTCCATTCTATGATTTCACACACCTCAATTCTATGACTTCACACACCTCCATTCTATGACTTCACACACCTCCATTCTGTGACTTCACACACCTCCACTCTATGACTTCAAACACCTTCATTCTTACTTCACAAACATCCATTCTGTGACTTCACACACTTCCATTCTGTGACTTCACACACCTTCATTCTGACTTCACACACCTCCATTCTGTGACTTCACACACCTCAATTCTGTGACTTCACACACCTCCATTCTGACTTCACATACCTCCATTCTATGATTTCACATCTCCATTCTATGACTTCACACACCTCCATTCTGTGAGTTCACACACCAACTTTTTGACTTCACACAACTCCATTCTGTGACTTCACACACCTCCATTCTGTGACTTCACACACCTCCATTCTGTGACTTCACACACCTCCATTCTATGACTTCACACACCTCCACTGTGATTTCACACACCTCCATTCTATCAGTTCACACACCTCCATTGTGACTTCACACACCTCAATTCTATGACTTCACACACCTCCATTCTGACTTCACACACCTCCATTCTGTGACTTCAAACACTTCCATTTTATGATTTCACACACCTCCATTCTATGAATTCACAAACCTCCATTCTGTGACTTCACACACCTCCATTCTATGACTTCACACACCTCCATTCTGTGACTTCACCCACCTCCATTCTGAGTTCACACACCTCCATTGTGTGACTTCACACACCTTCATTCTGTGACTTCACACACCTCCATTCTATGACTTCACACACCTCCATTCTGTGACTTCATACACCTCCATTCTGTGACTTCACACACCTCCATTCTATGACTTCACACAACTCCATTGTGACTTCACACACCTCAATTCTTTGATTTCACACACCTCCATTCTGACTTCACACACCTCCATTCTATGGCTTCACACACCTCCCTTCTGACTTCACACAGCTCCATTCTGTGATTTTACAAAACTCTATTCTATGATTTCACATACCTCCATGGTATGACATCACACAACAACATTCTTTGAATTCACACACCTCCATTCTGAGTTCACACACCTCCATTCTGTGACTTCACAGACCTCCATTCTGACTTCGCACACCTCCATTGTATGACTTCACACACCTCCCTTCTGTGACTTCACACACTTCCATTATGACGTCACACACCTCCATTCTATGAGTTCACACATCTCCATTCTATGACTTCCCACACCTCCTTTCTATGACTTCAGCCAACCCCATTCTATGACTTCACACCTCCATTCTGACTTCACACACCTCCATTCTGTGACTTCACACACCTCCCTTCTATGACTTCACACACCTCCATTCTATGACTTCACAAACCTCCATTTTGTGACTTCACACACCTCCATTCTGAGTTCACACACCTCCTTTCTATGACTTCACACAGTTCCATTCTATGACTTCACACACCTCCATTCTGTGACTTCACACACCTCGATCCTATGACTTCACACCTCCATTCTATGAATTCACACACCTCCATTCTGTGTTCACAGACCTCCATTCTATGACTTCACACATCTACATTCTATGACTTCACTCACCTCCATTCTGACTTCACACACCTCCATTCTGACTTCACACACCTCAATTCTGTGACTTCCCACACCTCCATTCTATGATTTCACACACTTCCATTCTATGACTTCACATACCTCCATTCTATGACTTCACACACCTCATTTCTGAGTTGACACACCTCCATTCTGTGATTTCACAAACCTCCAATCTGACTTCACACACCTCCATTCTATGATTTCACACACCTCCATTCGTTGACATCAAAAAACACCATTTTATGACTTCACACAACTCCATATTGACTTCACACACCTCCATTCTATGAGATCACACACCTCCATTTTATGACTTCACACACCTCCATTCTATGACTTCACACACCTCAATTCTATGACTTTACACACCTCCATTCTATGACTTCACACACCTCCATTCTGTGACTTCACACACCTCCACTCTATGACTTCAAATACCTTCATTCTTACTTCACAAACATCCATTCTGTGACTTCACACACCTCCCTTCTGTGACTTCACACGTGCATTCTGACTTCACACACCTCTATTCTGTGAATTCACACACCTCAATTCTGTGACTTCACACACCTCCATTCTGACTTCACACACCTCTGTTCTATGTTTTCACACACCTCCATTGTATGACTTCACACACCTCCATTCTGTGACTTCACAAACCTCCATTCTGACTTCACACTCCTCCATTCTGACTTCACACAGCTCCATTCTATGACTTCACACACCTCCATTCTGTGACTTCACACACCTCCATTCTATGACTTCACACACCTCCACTGTGATTTCACACACCCAATTCTATGAGTTCACACACCTCCATTGTGACTTCACACACCTCAATTCTATGACTTCACACACCTCCATTCTGACTTCACACACCTCCATTCTATGACTTCACACAACTCCCTTCTGACTTCACACAGCTCCATTCTGTGACTTCACAAAACTCTATTCTATGATTTGACACACCTCCATACTATGACTTCACACACCTCCATCTATGACTTCACTCACCTCCATTCTGAGTTCACACACCTCCATTCTGTGACTTCACAGACCTCCTTTCTGACTTCTCACATCTCCATTGTATGACTTCACACACCTCCATTCTGTGACTTCACACACTTCCTTTATGACGTCACCTACCTCCATTCTATTAGTTCACACATCTCCATTCTATGACTTCACACACCTGCATTCTGACTTCACTCACCTCCATTCTGACTTCACACACCCCCATTCTGACTTCACACACCTCAATTCTGTGACTTCACACACCTCCATTCAATGATTTCACACACTTCCATTCTATGACTTCACAAACCACCATTCTGTGGCTTCACACACCTACATTCTGAGTTCACACACCTCCATTCTGTGACTTCACACACCTCCATTCTGTGATTTCACACACCTCCATTCTGTGACTTCACACACCTCCGTTTTGACTTCACACACTTCCATTCTGTGACTTCACCCCCCTCCATTCTGTGACTTCACACACCTCTATTGTTTCACTTCACACACCTCCATTCTTTGACTTCACACACCTCCATTCCATGACTTCACACAACTCCATTCTATGACTTCACACACCTTCATTCTTACTTCAGAAACATCTATTCTCTGACTTCACACACCTCCATTCTATGACTTCACAAACCTCCATTCTGTGACTTCACACAAATCCATTCTGAATTCACACACCTCCATTCTGTGACTTCACACACCTCAATCCTATGACTTCACAAATCTCCATTCTATGAATTCACACACCTCCATTCTGTGATTTCTCACACCTCCATTCTATGACTTCACACACCTCCATTCTGTGACTTCACATACCTCCATTTTTCCTTCACACACCTCCATTCTAAGACTTCACACACCTCCATTCTGTGGCTTCACACACCTCCATTCTGAGTTCACACACCTCCATTCTGGGACTTCGCACACCTCCCTTCTGTGATTTCACACACCTCCGTCCTATGACTTTACAAACCTCCATTCTATGAATTCACACACCTCCATTCTGTGATTTCACACACCTCCATTCTATGACTTCACACACCTCCGTTCTGACTTCACACAGCTCCATTCTGAGTTCACACACCTAAATTCTATGACTTCACACACCTCCATTGTGACTTCACACACCTCCATTCTGACTTCACACACCTCCATTCTATGACTTCACACACCTGCGTTCTGACTTCACACACTTCCATTCTATGACTTCACACACCTCCATTCTGTGGCTTCACACACCTATATTCTGAGTTCACACACCTCAATTCTATGACTTCACACACCTCAATTCTGTGACGTGACACACCTCCATTCTGACTTCACACACCTTCATTCTATGATTTCACACACCTCCATTCTATGACTTCACACACCTCCATTCTTTGACTTCACACACCTCCATTCTGACTACACACCCCTCCATTCTGACTTCACACACCTCCATTCTGACTTCACACAGCTCCATTCTATGAATTCACACACCTCCATTCTGTGACTTCACACACCACCTTTTTGACTTCACACACCTCCATTCTGAGACTTCACACACCTCCATTCTGTGACTTCACACACCTCCGTTTTGCCTTCACACACTTCCAATCTGTGACTTCACAAACCTCCATTCTGTGACTTCACACATCTCTATTGTTTCACTTCACACACCTCAATTCTTTGACTTCACACACCGCCATTCCATGACTTTACAAACCTCCACTCTATGAGTTCACACACCTCCACTCTATGACTTCAAACACCTTCATTCTTACTTCACAAACATCCATTCTATGACTTCACACACCTCCATTCTGTGACTTCACACACCTTCATTCTGACTTCACACACCTCCATTCTGTGACTTCACACACCTCAATTCTGTGACTTCACACACCTCCATTTTGACTTCACACACCTCCATTCTATGACTTCACACACCTCCGATCTGACTTCACACAGCTCCATTCTGAGTTCACACACCTAAATTCTATGACTTCAGACACCTCCATTGTGACTTCACACACCTCCATTCTGACTTCACACACCTCCATTCTATGACTTCACACACCTCCGTTCTGACTTCACACACTTCCATTCTATGACTTCACACACCTACATTCTGTGGCTTCACACACCTATATTCTGAGTTCACACACCTCAATTCTATGACTTCACACACCTAAATTCTGTGACGTGACACACCTCCATTCTGACTTCACACACCTTCATTCTATGATTTCACACACCTCCATTCTATGACTTCATACACCTCCATTCTTTGACTTCACACACCTCCATTCTGACTTCACACCCCTCCATTCTGACTTCACACACCTCCATTCTGACTTCACACAGCTCCATTCTATGAATTCACACACCTCCATTCTGTGACTTCACACACCACCTTTTTGACTTCACACACCTCCATTCTGTGACTTCACACACCTCCATTCTGTGACTTCACACACCTCCGTTTTGCCTTCACACACTTCCAATCTGTGACTTCACAAACCTCCATTCTGTGACTTCACACACCTCTATTGTTTCACTTCACTCACCTCAATTCTTTGACTTCACACACCGCCATTCCATGACTTTACAAACCTCCACTCTATGAGTTCACACACCTCCACTCTATGACTTCAAACACCTTCATTCTTACTTCACAAACATCCATTCTATGACTTCACACACCTCCATTCTGTGACTTCACACACCTTCATTATGACTTCACACACCTCCATTCTGTGACTTCACACACCTCAATTCTGTGACTTCACACACCTCCATTCTGACTTCACATACCTCCATCCTATGATTTCACACACCTCCATTCTATGACTTCACACACCTCCATTCTGTGACTTCACACACCACCTTTTTGACTTCACACACCTCCATTCTGTGACTTCACACACCTCCATTCTGTGACTTCACACACCTACATTCGGTGACTTCACACACATGGATCCTATGACTTCACACACCTCCATTCTATGAATTAACACACCTCCATTCTGTGAGTTCACAAACCTCCATTCTATGACTTCACACACCTCCATTCTGTGTCTTCACACACCTCCATTCTAAGTTCGCACACCTCCATTCTATGACTTCACAAACCTCCATTCTGAGTTCACAGACCTCCATTCTATGACTTCACACACCTCCATTCTATGACTTCACTCACCTCCATTCTGACTTCACACACCTACATTCTGACTTCACACACCTCAATTCTGTGACTTCACACACCTCCATTCTATGATTTCACACACTTCCATTCTATGACTTCACACACCTCCATTCTGTGGCTTCATACACACCGACATTCTGAGTTTACACACCTACATTCTGTGACTTCACACACCTTCATTCTGTGATTTCACACACCTCCAATCTGACTTCACACACCTCCATTTTATGACTTCACACACCTCCATTCGTTGACATCAAAAAACACCATTCTATGACTTCACACAACTCCATTTTGACTTCACACACCTCCATTCTATGAGTTCACACACCTCCATTTTATGACTTCACACACCTCCATTCTGTGACTTCACACACCTCCACTCTATGACTTCAAACACCTTCATTCTTACTTCACAAACATCCATTCTGTGACTTCACACACCTCCATTCTGTGACTTCACACACCTTCATCTGACGTCACAGACCTCCATTCTGTGACTTCATACACCTCAATTCTGTGACTTCACACACCTATATTCTGACTTCACACACCTCCATTCTATGATTTCACACACCTCCATTCTATGACTTCACACACCTCCATTCTGTGACTTCACACACCACCTTTTTGACTTCACACACCTCCATTCTGTGACTTCACACACCTCCATTCTGTGACTTCACACACCTCCGTTTTGACTTCACACACTTCCATTCTGTGACTTCACCCCCCTCCATTCTGTGACTTCACACACCTCTATTGTTTCACTTCACACACCTCCATTCTTTGACTTCACACACCTCCATTCCATGACTTCACACAACTCCATTCTATGACTTCACACACCTTCATTCTTACTTCAGAAACATCTATTCTCTGACTTCACACACCTCCATTCTATGACTTCACAAACCTCCATTCTGTGACTTCACACAAATCCATTCTGAATTCACACACCTCCATTCTGTGACTTCACACACCTCGATCCTATGACTTCACAAATCTCCATTCTATGAATTCACACACCTCCATTCTGTGATTTCTCACACCTCCATTCTATGACTTCACACACCTCCATTCTGTGACTTCACATACCTCCATTTTTCCTTCACACACCTCCATTCTAAGACTTCACACACCTCCATTCTGTGGCTTCACACACCTCCATTCTGAGTTCACACACCTCCATTCTGGGACTTCGCACACCTCCATTCTGTGATTTCACACACCTCCGTCCTATGACTTTACAAACCTCCATTCTATGAATTCACACACCTCCATTCTGTGATTTCACACACCTCCATTCTATGACTTCACACACCTCCATTCTGTGACTTCACACACCTCCATTCTGAGTTCACACACCTCCATTCTATGACTTCACAAACCCCCATTCTGAGTTCACAGACCTCCATTCTATGACTTCACACACTTCCATTCTATGACTTCACACACCTCCATTCTGACTTCACACACCTCCATTCTGACTTCACACACCTCCATTCTGTGACTTCACACACCTCCACTCTATGACTTCAAACACCTTCATTCTTACTTCACAAACATCCATTCTGTGACTTCACACACTTCCATTCTGTGACTTCACACACCTTCATTCTGACTTCACACACCTCCATTCTGAGTTCACACACCTCAATTCTTTGACTTCACACACCTCCCTTCTATGATATCACTCACTTCCATTCTATGACTTGACGCACCTCCATTCTATGACTTCACACACCTCATTTCTGAGTTGACACACCTCCATTCTGTGATTTCACACACCTCCAATCTGACTTCACACACCTCCATTGTATGACTTCACACACCTCCATTCGTTGACATAAAAAACAACCATTCCATGACTTCACACAACTCCATTGTGACTTCACACACCTCCATTCTATGAATTCACACACCTCCATTTTATGACTTCACAGACCTCCATTCTATGACTTCACACACCTCCATTCTATGACTTCACTCACCTCCATACAGACTTCACACACCTCCATTCTGACTTCACACACCTCAATTCTGTGACTTCACACACCTCCATTCTATGAGTTCACACACCTCCATTTTATGACTTCACACACCTCCATTCTATGATTTCACACACCTCAATTCTATGACTTCACACACCTCCATTCTATGACTTCACACACCTCCATTCTGTGACTTCACACACCTCCACTCTATGACTTCAAACACCTTCATTCTTACTTCACAAACATCCATTCTGTGACTTCACACACTTCCATTCTGTGACTTCACACACCTTCATTCTGACTTCACACACCTCCATTCTGTGACTTCACACACCTCAATTCTGTGACTTCACACACCTCCATTCTGACTTCACATACCTCCATTCTATGATTTCACATCTCCATTCTATGACTTCACACACCTCCATTCTGTGAGTTCACACACCAACTTTTTGACTTCACACAACTCCATTCTGTGACTTCACACACCTCCATTCTGTGACTTCACACACCTCCATTCTGTGACTTCACACACCTCCATTCTATGACTTCACACACCTCCACTGTGATTTCACACACCTCCATTCTATCAGTTCACACACCTCCATTGTGACTTCACACACCTCAATTCTATGACTTCACACACCTCCATTCTGACTTCACACACCTCCATTCTGTGACTTCAAACACTTCCATTTTATGATTTCACACACCTCCATTCTATGAATTCACAAACCTCCATTCTGTGACTTCACACACCTCCATTCTATGACTTCACACACCTCCATTCTGTGACTTCACCCACCTCCATTCTGAGTTCACACACCTCCATTGTGTGACTTCACACACCTTCATTCTGTGACTTCACACACCTCCATTCTATGACTTCACACACCTCCATTCTGTGACTTCATACACCTCCATTCTGTGACTTCACACACCTCCATTCTATGACTTCACACAACTCCATTGTGACTTCACACACCTCAATTCTTTGATTTCACACACCTCCATTCTGACTTCACACACCTCCATTCTATGGCTTCACACACCTCCCTTCTGACTTCACACAGCTCCATTCTGTGATTTTACAAAACTCTATTCTATGATTTCACATACCTCCATGGTATGACATCACACAACAACATTCTTTGAATTCACACACCTCCATTCTGAGTTCACACACCTCCATTCTGTGACTTCACAGACCTCCATTCTGACTTCGCACACCTCCATTGTATGACTTCACACACCTCCCTTCTGTGACTTCACACACTTCCATTATGACGTCACACACCTCCATTCTATGAGTTCACACATCTCCATTCTATGACTTCCCACACCTCCTTTCTATGACTTCAGCCAACCCCATTCTATGACTTCACACCTCCATTCTGACTTCACACACCTCCATTCTGTGACTTCACACACCTCCCTTCTATGACTTCACACACCTCCATTCTATGACTTCACAAACCTCCATTTTGTGACTTCACACACCTCCATTCTGAGTTCACACACCTCCTTTCTATGACTTCACACAGTTCCATTCTATGACTTCACACACCTCCATTCTGTGACTTCACACACCTCGATCCTATGACTTCACACCTCCATTCTATGAATTCACACACCTCCATTCTGTGTTCACAGACCTCCATTCTATGACTTCACACATCTACATTCTATGACTTCACTCACCTCCATTCTGACTTCACACACCTCCATTCTGACTTCACACACCTCAATTCTGTGACTTCCCACACCTCCATTCTATGATTTCACACACTTCCATTCTATGACTTCACATACCTCCATTCTATGACTTCACACACCTCATTTCTGAGTTGACACACCTCCATTCTGTGATTTCACAAACCTCCAATCTGACTTCACACACCTCCATTCTATGATTTCACACACCTCCATTCGTTGACATCAAAAAACACCATTTTATGACTTCACACAACTCCATATTGACTTCACACACCTCCATTCTATGAGATCACACACCTCCATTTTATGACTTCACACACCTCCATTCTATGACTTCACACACCTCAATTCTATGACTTTACACACCTCCATTCTATGACTTCACACACCTCCATTCTGTGACTTCACACACCTCCACTCTATGACTTCAAATACCTTCATTCTTACTTCACAAACATCCATTCTGTGACTTCACACACCTCCCTTCTGTGACTTCACACGTGCATTCTGACTTCACACACCTCTATTCTGTGAATTCACACACCTCAATTCTGTGACTTCACACACCTCCATTCTGACTTCACACACCTCTGTTCTATGTTTTCACACACCTCCATTGTATGACTTCACACACCTCCATTCTGTGACTTCACAAACCTCCATTCTGACTTCACACTCCTCCATTCTGACTTCACACAGCTCCATTCTATGACTTCACACACCTCCATTCTGTGACTTCACACACCTCCATTCTATGACTTCACACACCTCCACTGTGATTTCACACACCCAATTCTATGAGTTCACACACCTCCATTGTGACTTCACACACCTCAATTCTATGACTTCACACACCTCCATTCTGACTTCACACACCTCCATTCTATGACTTCACACAACTCCCTTCTGACTTCACACAGCTCCATTCTGTGACTTCACAAAACTCTATTCTATGATTTGACACACCTCCATACTATGACTTCACACACCTCCATCTATGACTTCACTCACCTCCATTCTGAGTTCACACACCTCCATTCTGTGACTTCACAGACCTCCTTTCTGACTTCTCACATCTCCATTGTATGACTTCACACACCTCCATTCTGTGACTTCACACACTTCCTTTATGACGTCACCTACCTCCATTCTATTAGTTCACACATCTCCATTCTATGACTTCACACACCTGCATTCTGACTTCACTCACCTCCATTCTGACTTCACACACCCCCATTCTGACTTCACACACCTCAATTCTGTGACTTCACACACCTCCATTCAATGATTTCACACACTTCCATTCTATGACTTCACAAACCACCATTCTGTGGCTTCACACACCTACATTCTGAGTTCACACACCTCCATTCTGTGACTTCACACACCTCCATTCTGTGATTTCACACACCTCCAATCTGACTTCACACACCTCCATTCGTTGACATCAAAAAACACCATTCTATGGCTTCACACAACTCCATTTTGACTTCACACACCTCCATTCTATGAGTTCACACACCTCCATTTTATGACTTCACACACCTCCATTCTATGACTTCACACACCTCCATTGTGTGACTTCACACACCTCCATTCTGTGACTTCACACACCTTCATTCTGACTTCACACACCTCCATTCTGTGACTTCACACACCTCAATTCTGTGACTTCACACACCTCCATTCTGACTTCACATACCTCCATTCTATGATTTCACACCTCCATTCTATGACTTCACACACCTCCATTCTGTGACTTCACACACCATCTTTTTGACTTCACACACCTCCATTCTGTGACTTCACACACCTCCATTCTGTGACTTCACACACCTCCATTCTGTGACTTCACACACCTCCATTCTGACTTCACACAGCTCCATTCTATGACTTCACACACCTTCATTCTGTGACTTCACACACGTCCATTCTAAGACGTCACACACCTCCACTGTGATTTCACACACCTCGATTCTATGAGTTCACACACCTCCATTGTGTCTTCACACAACTCAATTCTATGACTTCACACACCTCCATTCTGACTTCACACACCTCCATTCTGTGACTTCAAACACTTCCATTTTATGATTTCACACACCTCCATTCTATGAATTCACACACCTCCATTCTGTGACTTCACACACCTCCATTCTATGACTTCACACACCTCCATTCTGTGACTTCACCCACCTCCATTCTGAGTTCACACACCTCCATTCTGTGACTTCAAACACCTTCATTCTGTGACTTCACACACCTCCATTCTATGACTTCACACACCTCCATTCTTTGACTTCATACACCTCCATTCTGTGACTTCACACACCTCCATTCTATGACTTCACACAACTCCATTGTGACTTCACACACCTCAATTCTTTGATTTCACACACCTCCATTCTGACTTCACACACCTCCATTCTATGTCTTCACACACCTCCCTTCTGACTTCACACAGCTCCATTCTCTGACTTCACAAAACTCCATTCTATGATTTCACATACCTCCATGGTATGACATCACACAACAACATTCTGTGAATTCACACACCTCCATTCTGAGTTCACACACCTCCATTCTGTGACTTCACAGACCTCCATTCTGACTTCACACACCTCAATTGTATGACTTCACACACCTCCATTCTGTGACTTCACACACTTCCATTATGACGTCACACACCTCCATTCTATGAGTTCACACATCTCCATTCTATGACTTCCCACACCTCCTTTGTATGACTTCAGCCAACCCCATTCTATGACTTCACACCTCCATTCTGACTTCACACACCTCCATTCTGTGACTTCACACACCTCCCTTCTATGACTTCACACACCTCCATTCTATGACTTCACAAACCTCCATTTTGTGACTTCACACACCTCCATTCTGAGTTCACACACCTCCTTTCTATGACTTCACACAGTTCCATTCTATGACTTCACACACCTCCATTCTGTGACTTCACACACCTCGATCCTATGACTTCACACCTCCATTCTATGAATTCACACACCTCCATTCTGTGTTCACAGACCTCCATTCTATGACTTCACACATCTACATTCTATGACTTCACTCACCTCCATTCTGACTTCACACACCTCCATTCTGACTTCACACACCTCAATTCTGTGACTTCCCACACCTCCATTCTATGATTTCACACACTTCCATTCTATGACTTCACATACCTCCATTCTATGACTTCACACACCTCATTTCTGAGTTGACACACCTCCATTCTGTGATTTCACAAACCTCCAATCTGACTTCACACACCTCCATTCTATGATTTCACACACCTCCATTCGTTGACATCAAAAAACACCATTTTATGACTTCACACAACTCCATATTGACTTCACACACCTCCATTCTATGAGATCACACACCTCCATTTTATGACTTCACACACCTCCATTCTATGACTTCACACACCTCAATTCTATGACTTCACACACCTCCATTCTATGACTTCACACACCTCCATTCTGTGACTTCACACACCTCCACTCTATGACTTCAAATACCTTCATTCTTACTTCACAAACATCCATTCTGTGACTTCACACACCTCCCTTCTGTGACTTCACACGTGCATTCTGACTTCACACACCTCTATTCTGTGAATTCACACACCTCAATTCTGTGACTTCACACACCTCCATTCTGACTTCACACACCTCTGTTCTATGTTTTCACACACCTCCATTGTATGACTTCACACACCTCCATTCTGTGACTTCACAAACCTCCATTCTGACTTCACACTCCTCCATTCTGACTTCACACAGCTCCATTCTATGACTTCACACACCTCCATTCTGTGACTTCACACACCTCCATTCTATGACTTCACACACCTCCACTGTGATTTCACACACCCAATTCTATGAGTTCACACACCTCCATTGTGACTTCACACACCTCAATTCTATGACTTCACACACCTCCATTCTGACTTCACACACCTCCATTCTATGACTTCACACAACTCCCTTCTGACTTCACACAGCTCCATTCTGTGACTTCACAAAACTCTATTCTATGATTTGACACACCTCCATACTATGACTTCACACACCTCCATCTATGACTTCACTCACCTCCATTCTGAGTTCACACACCTCCATTCTGTGACTTCACAGACCTCCTTTCTGACTTCTCACATCTCCATTGTATGACTTCACACACCTCCATTCTGTGACTTCACACACTTCCTTTATGACGTCACCTACCTCCATTCTATTAGTTCACACATCTCCATTCTATGACTTCACACACCTGCATTCTGACTTCACTCACCTCCATTCTGACTTCACACACCTCCATTCTATGACTTCACACACCTCCATTGTGTGACTTCACACACCTCCATTCTGTGACTTCACACACCTTCATTCTGACTTCACACACCTCCATTCTGTGACTTCACACACCTCAATTCTGTGACTTCACACACCTCCATTCTGACTTCACATACCTCCATTCTATGATTTCACATCTCCATTCTATGACTTCACACACCTCCATTCTGTGACTTCACACACCATCTTTTTGACTTCACACACCTCCATTCTGTGACTTCACACACCTCCATTCTGTGACTTCACACACCTCCATTCTGTGACTTCACACACCTCCATTCTGACTTCACACAGCTCCATTCTATGACTTCACACACCTTCATTCTGTGACTTCACACACGTCCATTCTAAGACGTCACACACCTCCACTGTGATTTCACACACCTCGATTCTATGAGTTCACACACCTCCATTGTGTCTTCACACAACTCAATTCTATGACTTCACACACCTCCATTCTGACTTCACACACCTCCATTCTGTGACTTCAAACACTTCCATTTTATGATTTCACACACCTCCATTCTATGAATTCACACACCTCCATTCTGTGACTTCACACACCTCCATTCTATGACTTCACACACCTCCATTCTGTGACTTCACCCACCTCCATTCTGAGTTCACACACCTCCATTCTGTGACTTCAAACACCTTCATTCTGTGACTTCACACACCTCCATTCTATGACTTCACACACCTCCATTCTTTGACTTCATACACCTCCATTCTGTGACTTCACACACCTCCATTCTATGACTTCACACAACTCCATTGTGACTTCACACACCTCAATTCTTTGATTTCACACACCTCCATTCTGACTTCACACACCTCCATTCTATGTCTTCACACACCTCCCTTCTGACTTCACACAGCTCCATTCTCTGACTTCACAAAACTCCATTCTATGATTTCACATACCTCCATGGTATGACATCACACAACAACATTCTGTGAATTCACACACCTCCATTCTGAGTTCACACACCTCCATTCTGTGACTTCACAGACCTCCATTCTGACTTCACACACCTCAATTGTATGACTTCACACACCTCCATTCTGTGACTTCACACACTTCCATTATGACGTCACACACCTCCATTCTATGAGTTCACACATCTCCATTCTATGACTTCACACACCTGCATTCTGACTTCACACACTCCATTCTATGACTTCACAGACCTCGAATCTGTGACTTCACTCACCTCCACTCTATGACTTCACACACCTCCATTCTATGACTTCCCACACCTCCTTTCTATGACTTAACCCAACCCCATTCTATGACTTCACACCTCCATTCTGACTTCACACACCTCCATTCTGAGACTTCACACACCTCCCTTCTATGACTTCACACACCTCCATTGTGTGACTTCACAGACCTCCTTTCTGACTTCTCACATCTCCATTGCATGACTTCACACAACTCCATTCTGTGACTTCACACACTTCCTTTATGACGTCACCTACCTCCATTCTATTAGTTCACACATCTCCATTCTCTGACTTCACACACCTGCATTCTGCCTTCACTCACCTCCATTCTGACTTCACACACCCCCATTCTGACTTCACACACCTCAATTCTGTGACTTCACACATCTCCATTCAATGATTTCACACACTTCCATTCTATGACTTCACACACCTCCATTCTGTGGCTTCACACACCTACATTCTGAGTTCACACACCTCCATTCTGTGACTTCACACACCTCCATTCTGTGATTTCACACACCTCCAATCTGACTTCACACACCTCCATTCTATGACTTCACACACCTCCATTCGTTGACATCAAAAAACACCATTCTATGGCTTCACACAACTCCATTTTGACTTCACACACCTCAATTCTATGAGTTCACACACCTCCATTTTATGACTTCACACACCTCCATTCTATGACTTCACACACCTCCATTCTGTGACTTCACACACCTCCATTCTGTGACTTCACACACCTTCATTCTGACTTCACACACCTCCATTCTGTGACTTCACACACCTCAATTCTGTGACTTCACACACCTCCATTCTGACTTCACATACCTCCATTCTATGATTTCACACCTCCATTCTATGACTTCACACACCTCCACTCTGTGACTTCACACACCATCTTTTGACTTCACACCCCTGCATTCTGTGACTTAACACACCTCCATTCTGTGACTTCACACACCTCCATTCTGTGACTTCACACACCTCCATTCTGATTTCACACAGCTCGATTCTATGACTTCACACACCTCCATTCTTTGACTTCACACACCTTCATTCTTACTTCAGAAACATCCATTCTCTGACTTCACACACCTCCACTCTATGACTTCACAAACCTCCATTTTGTGACTTCACACACCTCCATTCTGAGTTCAAACACCTCCTTTCTATGACTTCACACACCTCCATTCTATGACTTCACACACCTCCATTCTGTGACTTCACACACCTCGATCCTATGACTTCACACCTCCATTCTATGAATTCACACACCTCCATTCTGTGTTCACAGACCTCCATTCTATGACTTCACACATCTCCATTCTGTGACTTCACTCACCTCCATTCTGACTTCACACACCTCCATTCTGACTTCACACACCTCAATTCTGTGACTTCCCACACCTTCATTCTATGATTTCACACACTTCCATTCTATGACTTCACATACCTCCATTCTATGACTTCACACACCTCATTTCTGAGTTGACACACCTCCATTCTGTGATTTCACACACCTCCAATCTGACTTCACACACCTCCATTCTATGATTTCACATACCTCCATTCGTTGACATCAAAAAACACCATTTTATGACTTCACACAACTCCATATTGACTTCACACACCTCCATTCTATGAGTTCACACACCTCCATTTTATGACTTCACACACCTCCATTCTATGACTTCACACACCTCAATTCTATGACTTCACACACCTCCATTCTATGACTTCACACACCTCCATTCTGTGACTTCACACACCTCCACTCTATGACTTCAAATACCTTAATTCTTACTTCACAAACATCCATTCTGTGACTTCACACACCTCCCTTCTGTGACTTCACACGTGCATTCAGACTTCACACACCTCTATTCTGTGAATTCACACACGTCAATTCTGTGACTTCACACACCTCCATTCTGACTTCACACACCTCTGTTCTATGTTTTCACACACCTCCATTGTATGACTTCACACACCTCCATTCTGTGACTTCACAAACCTCCATTCTGACTTCACACTCCTCCATTCTGACTTCACACAGCTCCATTCTATGACTTCACACACCTCCATTCTGTGACTTCACACACCTCCATTCTATGACTTCACACACCTCCACTGTGATTTCACACACCCAATTCTATGAGTTCACACACCTCCAATGTGAATTCACACACCTCAATTCTATGACTTCACACACCTCCATTCTGACTTCACACACCTCCTTTCTGTGACTTCAAACACTTCCATTTTATGATTTCACACACCTCCATTCTATGACTTCACACACCTCCATTCTGTGACTTCACCCACCTCCATTCTGAGTTCACACACCTCCATTCTATGACTTCACACACCTCCATTCTGTGACTTCATACACCTCCATTCTGTGACTTCACACACCTCCACTCTATGACTTCAAACACCTTCATTCTTACTTCACAAACATCCATTCTGTGACTTCACACACCTCCATTCTGTGACTTCACACACCTTCATTCTGACGTCACAGACCTCCATTCTGTGACTTCATACACCTCAATTCTGTGACTTCACACACCTATATTCTGACTTCACACACCTCCATTCTATGATTTCACACACCTCCATTCTATGACTTCACACACCTCCATTCTGTGACTTCACACACCACCTTTTTGACTTCACACACCTCCATTCTGTGACTTCACACACCTCCATTCTGTGACTTCACACACCTCCGTTTTGACTTCACACACTTCCATTCTGTGACTTCACCCCCCTCCATTCTGTGACTTCACACACCTCTATTGTTTCACTTCACACACCTCCATTCTTTGACTTCACACACCTCCATTCCATGACTTCACACACCTCCATTCTATGACTTCACACACCTTCATTCTTACTTCAGAAACATCTATTCTCTGACTTCACACACCTCCATTCTATGACTTCACAAACCTCCATTCTGTGACTTCACACAAATCCATTCTGAATTCACACACCTCCATTCTGTGACTTCATACACCTCGATCCTATGACTTCACAAAACTCCATTCTATGAATTCACACACCTCCATTCTGTGATTTCTCACACCTCCATTCTATGACTTCACACACCTCCATTCTGTGACTTCACATACCTCCATTTTTCCTTCACACACCTCCATTCTAAGACTTCACACACCTCCATTCTGTGGCTTCACACACCTCCATTCTGAGTTCACACACCTCCATTCTGGGACTTCGCACACCTCCATTCTGTGATTTCACACACCTCCGTCCTATGACTTTACAAACCTCCATTCTATGAATTCACACACCTCCATTCTGTGATTTCACACACCTCCATTCTATGACTTCACACACCTCCATTCTGTGACTTCACACACCTCCATTCTGAGTTCACACACCTCCATTCTATGACTTCACAAACCCCCATTCTGAGTTCACAGACCTCCATTCTATGACTTCACACACTTCCATTCTATGACTTCACACACCTCCATTCTGACTTCACACACCTCCATTCTGACTTCACACACCTCAATTCTTTGACTTCACACACCTCCCTTCTATGATTTCACTCACTTCCATTCTATGACTTGACGCACCTCCATTCTATGACTTCACACCCCTCATTTCTGAGTTGACACACCTCCATTCTGTGATTTCACACACCTCCAATCTGACTTCACACACCTCCATTGTATGACTTCACACACCTCCATTCGTTGACATAAAAAACAACCATTCCATGACTTCACACAACTCCATTGTGACTTCACACACCTCCATTCTATGAATTCACACACCTCCATTTTATGACTTCACAGACCTCCATTCTATGACTTCACACACCTCCATTCTATGACTTCACTCACCTCCATACAGACTTCACACACCTCCATTCTGACTTCACACACCTCAATTCTGTGACTTCACACACCTCCATTCTATGAGTTCACACACCTCCATTTTATGACTTCACACACCTCCATTCTATGATTTCACACACCTCAATTCTATGACTTCACACACCTCCATTCTATGACTTCACACACCTCCATTCTGTGACTTCACACACCTCCACTCTATGACTTCAAACACCTTCATTCTTACTTCACAAACATCCATTCTGTGACTTCACACACTTCCATTCTGTGACTTCACAAACCTTCATTCTGACTTCACACACCTCCATTCTGTGACTTCACACACCTCAATTCTGTGACTTCACACACCTCCATTCTGACTTCACATACCTCCATTCTATGATTTCACATCTCCATTCTATGACTTCACACACCTCCATTCTGTGAGTTCACACACCAACTTTTTGACTTCACACAACTCCATTCTGTGACTTCACACACCTCCATTCTGTGACTTCACACACCTCCATTCTGTGACTTCACACACCTCCATTCTATGACTTCACACACCTCCACTGTGATTTCACACACCTCCATTCTATCAGTTCACACACCTCCATTGTGACTTCACACACCTCAATTCTATGACTTCACACACCTCCATTCTGACTTCACACACCTCCATTCTGTGACTTCAAACACTTCCATTTTATGATTTCACACACCTCCATTCTATGAATTCACAAACCTCCATTCTGTGACTTCACACACCTCCATTCTATGACTTCACACACCTCCATTCTGTGACTTCACCCACCTCCATTCTGAGTTCACACACCTCCATTGTGTGACTTCACACACCTTCATTCTGTGACTTCACACACCTCCATTCTATGACTTCACACACCTCCATTCTGTGACTTCATACACCTCCATTCTGTGACTTCACACACCTCCATTCTATGACTTCACACAACTCCATTGTGACTTCACACACCTCAATTCTTTGATTTCACACACCTCCATTCTGACTTCACACACCTCCATTCTATGGCTTCACACACCTCCCTTCTGACTTCACACAGCTCCATTCTGTGATTTCACAAAACTCTATTCTATGATTTCACATACCTCCATGGTATGACATCACACAACAACATTCTTTGAATTCACACACCTCCATTCTGAGTTCACACACCTCCATTCTGTGACTTCACAGACCTCCATTCTGACTTCGCACACCTCCATTGTATGACTTCACACACCTCCATTCTGTGACTTCACACACTTCCATTATGACGTCACACACCTCCATTCTATGAGTTCACACATCTCCATTCTATGACTTCCCACACCTCCTTTCTATGACTTCAGCCAACCCCATTCTATGACTTCACACCTCCATTCTGACTTCACACACCTCCATTCTGTGACTTCACACACCTCCCTTCTATGACTTCACACACCTCCATTCTGAGTTCACACACCTCCTTTCTATGACTTCACACAGTTCCATTCTATGACTTCACACACCTCCATTCTGTGACTTCACACACCTCGATCCTATGACTTCACACCTCCATTCTATGAATTCACACACCTCCATTCTGTGTTCACAGACCTCCATTCTATGACTTCACACATCTACATTCTATGACTTCACTCACCTCCATTCTGACTTCACACACCTCCATTCTGACTTCACACACCTCAATTCTGTGACTTCCCACACCTCCATTCTATGATTTCACACACTTCCATTCTATGACTTCACATACCTCCATTCTATGACTTCACACACCTCATTTCTGAGTTGACACACCTCCATTCTGTGATTTCACAAACCTCCAATCTGACTTCACACACCTCCATTCTATGATTTCACACACCTCCATTCGTTGACATCAAAAAACACCATTTTATGACTTCACACAACTCCATATTGACTTCACACACCTCCATTCTATGAGATCACACACCTCCATTTTATGACTTCACACACCTCCATTCTATGACTTCACACACCTCAATTCTATGACTTCACACACCTCCATTCTATGACTTCACACACCTCCATTCTGTGACTTCACACACCTCCACTCTATGACTTCAAATACCTTCATTCTTACTTCACAAACATCCATTCTGTGACTTCACACACCTCCCTTCTGTGACTTCACACGTGCATTCTGACTTCACACACCTCTATTCTGTGAATTCACACACCTCAATTCTGTGACTTCACACACCTCCATTCTGACTTCACACACCTCTGTTCTATGTTTTCACACACCTCCATTGTATGACTTCACACACCTCCATTCTGTGACTTCACAAACCTCCATTCTGACTTCACACTCCTCCATTCTGACTTCACACAGCTCCATTCTATGACTTCACACACCTCCATTCTGTGACTTCACACACCTCCATTCTATGACTTCACACACCTCCACTGTGATTTCACACACCCAATTCTATGAGTTCACACACCTCCATTGTGACTTCACACACCTCAATTCTATGACTTCACACACCTCCATTCTGACTTCACACACCTCCATTCTATGACTTCACACAACTCCCTTCTGCCTTCACACAGCTCCATTCTGTGACTTCACAAAACTCTATTCTATGATTTGACACACCTCCATACTATGACTTCACACACCTCCATCTATGACTTCACACACCTCCATTCTGAGTTCACACACCTCCATTCTGTGACTTCACAGACCTCCTTTCTGACTTCTCACATCTCCATTGTATGACTTCACACACCTCCATTCTGTGACTTCACACACTTCCTTTATGACGTCACCTACCTCCATTCTATTAGTTCACACATCTCCATTCTATGACTTCACACACCTGCATTCTGACTTCACTCACCTCCATTCTGACTTCACACACCCCCATTCTGACTTCACACACCTCAATTCTGTGACTTCACACACCTCCATTCAATGATTTCACACACTTCCATTCTATGACTTCACAAACCACCATTCTGTGGCTTCACACACCTACATTCTGAGTTCACACACCTCCATTCTGTGACTTCACACACCTCCATTCTGTGATTTCACACACCTCCAATCTGACTTCACACACCTCCATTCGTTGACATCAAAAAACACCATTCTATGGCTTCACACAACTCCATTTTGACTTCACACACCTCCATTCTATGAGTTCACACACCTCCATTTTATGACTTCACACACCTCCATTCTATGACTTCACACACCTCCATTGTGTGACTTCACACACCTCCATTCTGTGACTTCACACACCTTCATTCTGACTTCACACACCTCCATTCTGTGACTTCACACACCTCAATTCTGTGACTTCACACACCTCCATTCTGACTTCACATACCTCCATTCTATGATTTCACACCTCCATTCTATGACTTCACACACCTCCATTCTGTGACTTCACACACCATCTTTTTGACTTCACACACCTCCATTCTGTGACTTCACACACCTCCATTCTGTGACTTCACACACCTCCATTCTGTGACTTCACACACCTCCATTCTGACTTCACACAGCTCCATTCTATGACTTCACACACCTTCATTCTGTGACTTCACACACGTCCATTCTAAGACGTCACACACCTCCACTGTGATTTCACACACCTCGATTCTATGAGTTCACACACCTCCATTGTGTCTTCACACAACTCAATTCTATGACTTCACACACCTCCATTCTGACTTCACACACCTCCATTCTGTGACTTCAAACACTTCCATTTTATGATTTCACACACCTCCATTCTATGAATTCACACACCTCCATTCTGTGACTTCACACACCTCCATTCTATGACTTCACACACCTCCATTCTGTGACTTCACCCACCTCCATTCTGAGTTCACACACCTCCATTCTGTGACTTCAAACACCTTCATTCTGTGACTTCACACACCTCCATTCTATGACTTCACACACCTCCATTCTTTGACTTCATACACCTCCATTCTGTGACTTCACACACCTCCATTCTATGACTTCACACAACTCCATTGTGACTTCACACACCTCAATTCTTTGATTTCACACACCTCCATTCTGACTTCACACACCTCCATTCTATGTCTTCACACACCTCCCTTCTGACTTCACACAGCTCCATTCTCTGACTTCACAAAACTCCATTCTATGATTTCACATACCTCCATGGTATGACATCACACAACAACATTCTGTGAATTCACACACCTCCATTCTGAGTTCACACACCTCCATTCTGTGACTTCACAGACCTCCATTCTGACTTCACACACCTCAATTGTATGACTTCACGCACCTCCATTCTGTGACTTCACACACTTCCATTATGACGTCACACAACTCCATTCTATGAGTTCACACATCTCCATTCTATGACTTCACACACCTGCATTCTGACTTCACACACTCCATTCTATGACTTCACAGACCTCGAATCTGTGACTTCACTCACCTCCACTCTATGACTTCACACACCTCCATTCTATGACTTCCCACACCTCCTTTCTATGACTTAACCCAACCCCATTCTATGACTTCACACCTCCATTCTGACTTCACACACCTCCATTCTGAGACTTCACACACCTCCCTTCTATGACTTCACACACCTCCATTGTGTGACTTCACAGACCTCCTTTCTGACTTCTCACATCTCCATTGCATGACTTCACACAACTCCATTCTGTGACTTCACACACTTCCTTTATGACGTCACCTACCTCCATTCTATTAGTTCACACATCTCCATTCTATGACTTCACACACCTGCATTCTGCCTTCACTCACCTCCATTCTGACTTCACACACCCCCATTCTGACTTCACACACCTCAATTCTGTGACTTCACACACCTCCATTCAATGATTTCACACACTTCCATTCTATGACTTGACACACCTCCATTCTGTGGCTTCACACACCTACATTCTGAGTTCACACACCTCCATTCTGTGACTTCACACACCTCCATTCTGTGATTTCACACACCTCCAATCTGACTTCACACACCTCCATTCTATGACTTCACACACCTCCATTCGTTGACATCAAAAAACACCATTCTATGGCTTCACACAACTCCATTTTGACTTCACACACCTCCATTCTATGAGTTCACACACCTCCATTTTATGACTTCACACACCTCCATTCTATGACTTCACACACCTCCATTCTGTGACTTCACACACCTCCATTCTGTGACTTCACACACCTTCATTCTGACTTCACACACCTCCATTCTGTGACTTCACACACCTCAATTCTGTGACTTCACACACCTCCATTCTGACTTCACATACCTCCATTCTATGATTTCACACCTCCATTCTATGACTTCACACACCTCCACTCTGTGACTTCACACACCATCTTTTGACTTCACACCCCTCCATTCTGTGACTTAACACACCTCCATTCTGTGACTTCACACACCTCCATTCTGTGACTTCACACACCTCCATTCTGACTTCACACAGCTCCATTCTATGACTTCACACACCTCCATTCTTTGACTTCACACACCTTCATTCTTACTTCAGAAACATCCATTCTCTGACTTCACACACCTCCACTATATGACTTCACAAACCTCCATTTTGTGACTTCACACACCTCCATTCTGAGTTCACACACCTCCTTTCTATGACTTCACACACCTCCATTCTATGACTTCACACACCTCCATTCTGTGACTTCACACACCTCGATCCTATGACTTCACACCTCCATTCTATGAATTCACACACCTCCATTCTGTGTTCACAGACCTCCATTCTATGACTTCACACATCTACATTCTATGACTTCACTCACCTCCATTCTGACTTCACACACCTCAATTCTGTGACTTCCCACACCTTCATTCTATGATTTCACACACTTCCATTCTATGACTTCACATACCTCCATTCTATGACTTCACACACCTCATTTCTGAGTTGACACACCTCCATTCTGTGATTTCACACACCTCCAATCTGACTTCACACACCTCCATTCTATGATTTCACATACCTCCATTCGTTGACATCAAAAAACACCATTTTATGACTTCACACAACTCCATATTGACTTCACACACCTCCATTCTATGAGTTCACACACCTCCATTTTATGACTTCACACACCTCCATTCTATGACTTCACACACCTCAATTCTATGACTTCACACACCTCCATTCTATGACTTCACACACCTCCATTCTGTGACTTCACACACCTCCACTCTATGACTTCAAATACCTTAATTCTTACTTCACAAACATCCATTCTGTGACTTCACACACCTCCCTTCTGTGACTTCACACGTGCATTCAGACTTCACACACCTCTATTCTGTGAATTCACACACGTCAATTCTGTGACTTCACACACCTCCATTCTGACTTCACACACCTCTGTTCTATGTTTTCACACACCTCCATTGTATGACTTCACACACCTCCATTCTGTGACTTCACAAACCTCCATTCTGACTTCACACTCCTCCATTCTGACTTCACACAGCTCCATTCTATGACTTCACACACCTCCATTCTGTGACTTCACACACCTCCATTCTATGACTTCACACACCTCCACTGTGATTTCACACACCCAATTCTATGAGTTCACACACCTCCAATGTGAATTCACACACCTCAATTCTATGACTTCACACACCTCCATTCTGACTTCACACACCTCCATTCTGTGACTTCAAACACTTCCATTTTATGATTTCACACACCTCCATTCTATGACTTCACACACCTCCATTCTGTGACTTCACCCACCTCCATTCTGAGTTCACACACCTCCATTCTATGATTTCACACATCTCCATTCTGTGACTTCATACACCTCCATTCTGTGACTTCACACACCTCCATTCTATGACTTCACACAACTCCATTGTGACTTCACACACTTCAATTCTATGATTTCACACACCTCCATTCTGACTTCACACACCTCCATTCTATGACTTCACACACCTCCCTTCTGACTTCACACAGCTCCATTCTGTGACTTCACAAAAATCCATTCTATGATTTGACACACCTCCATACTATGACTTCACACACCTCCATCTATGACTTCACACACCTCCATTCTGAGTTCACACACCTCCATTCTGTGACTTCACAGACCTCCATTCTGACTTCTCACATCTCCATTGTATGACTTCACACACCTCCATTCTGTGACTTCACACACTTCCTTTATGACGTCACACACCTCCATTCTATTAGTTCACACATCTCCATTCTATGACTTCACACACCTGCATTCTGACTTCACTCACCTCCATTCTGACTTCACACACCTCCATTCTGACTTCACACACCTCAATTCTGTGACTTCACACACCTCCATTCAATGATTTCACACACTTCCATTCTATGACTTCACACACCTCCATTCTGTGGCTTCACACACCTACATTCTGAGTTCACACACCTCCATTCTGTGACTTCACACACCTCCATTCTGTGATTTCACACACCTCCAATCTGACTTCACACACCTCCATTCTATGACTTCACACACCTCCATTCGTTGACATCAAAAAACACCATTCTATGGCTTCACACAACTCCATTTTGACTTCACACACCTCCATTCTATGAGTTCACACACCTCCATTTTATGACTTCACACGCCTCCATTCTATGACTTCACACACCTCCATTCTGTGACTTCACACACCTCCACTCTATGACTTCAAACACCTTCATTCTTACTTCACAAACATCCATTCTGTGACTTCACACACCTCCATTCTGTGACTTCACACACCTTCATTCTGACTTCACACACCTCCATTCTGTGACTTCACACACATCAATTCTGTGACTTCACACACCTCCATTCTGACTTCACATACCTCCATTCTATGATTTCACACCTCCATTCTATGACTTCACACACCTCCATTCTGTGACTTCACACACCACCTTTTTGACTTCACACACCTCCATTCTGTGACTTCACACACCTCCATTCTGTGACTTCACACACCTCCATTCTGTGACTTCACACACCTCCATTCTTACTTCACACAGCTCCATTCTATGACTTCACACACCTCCATTCTGTGACTTCACACACGTCCATTCTATGACTTCACACACCTCCACTGTGATTTCACATACCTCCATTCTATGAGTTCACACACCTCCATTGTGACTTCACACACCTCAATTCTATGACTTCACACACCTCCATTCTGACTTCACACACCTTCATTCTGTGACTTCAAACACTTCCATTTTATGATTTCACACAACTCCATTCTATGAATTCACACAAATCCATTCTGTGACTTCACACACCTCCATTCTATGACTTCACACACCTCCATTCTGTGACTTCACCCACCTCCATTCTGAGTTCACACACCTCCATTCTGTGACTTCACACACCTTCATTCTGTGACTTCACACACCTCCATTCTATGACTTCACACACCTCCATTCTGTGACTTCATACACCTCCATTCTGTGACTTCACACACCTCCATTCTATGACTTCACACAACTCCATTGTGACTTCATACACCTCAATTCTTTGATTTCACACACCTCCATTCTGACTTCACACACCTCCATTCTATGACTTCACACATCTCCCTTCAGACTTCACATAGCTCCATTCTGTGACTTCACAAAACTCCATTCTATGATTTCACATACCTCCATGGTATGACATCACACAACAACATTCTGTGAATTCACACACCTCCATTCTGAGTTCACACACCTCCATTCTGTGACTTCACAGACCTCCATTCTGACTTCACACACCTCCATTGTATTACTTCACACACCTCCATTCTGTGACTTCACACACTTCCATTATGACGTCACACACCTCCATTCAATGAGTTCACACATCTCCATTCTATGACTTCACACACCTGCATTCTGACTTCACACACTCCATTCTATGACTTCACAGACCTCGAATCTGTGACTTCACTCACCTCCACTCTATGACTTCACACACCTCCATTCTATGAATTCCCACACCTCCTTTCTATGACTTCACCCAACCCCATTCTATGACTTCACACATCCATTCTGACTACACACACCTCCATTCTGTGACTTCACACACCTCCCTTCTTTGACTTCACACACCTCCATTCTTTGACTTCACACACCTTCATTCTTACTTCAGAAACATCCATTCTCTGACATCACACACCTCCATTCTATGACTTCACAAACCTACATTCTGTGACTTCACACACCTCCATTCTGAGTTCACACACCTCCTTTCTATGACTTCACACACCTCCATTCTGTGGCTTCACCCACTTACATTCTGAGTTCACACACCTCCATTCTGTGACTTCATACACCTCCATTCTGTGACTTCACACACCTCCATTCTGTGACTTCACACACCTCGATCCTATGACTTCACACCTCCATTCTATGAATTCACACACCTCCATTCTGTGATTTCACAAACCTCCATTCTATGACTTCACACACCTCCATTCTGTGACTTCACACACCTCCATTCTGAGTTCACACACCTCCATTCTATGACTTCACAAACCTCCATTCTGTGTTCACAGACCTCCATTCTATGACTTCACACATCTCCATTCTATGACTTCACTCACCTCCATTCTGACTTCACACACCTCCATTCTGACTTCACACACCTCAATTCTTTGACTTCCCACACCTCCATTCTATGATTTCACAAACTTCCATTCTATGTCTTCACATACCTCCATTCTATGACTTCACACACCTCATTTCTGAGTTGACACACCTCCATTCTGTGATTTCACACACCTCAAATCTGACTTCACACACCTCCATTCTATGACTTCACACAGCCCCATTCGTTGACATCAAAAACCACCATTCTATGACTTCACACAACTCCATTTTGACTTCACACACCTCTATTCTATGAGTTCACACACCTCCATTTTATGACTTCACACACCTCCATTCTATGACTTCACACACCTCAATTCTATGACTTCACACACCTCCATTCTATGACTTAACACACCTCCATTCTGTGACTTCACACACCTCCACTCTATGACTTCAAATACCTTAATTCTTACTTCACAAACATCCATTCTGTGACTTCACACAACGCCCTTCTGTGACTTCACACCTGCATTCTGACTTCACACACCTCTATTCTGTGAATTCACACACCTCAATTCTGTGACTTCACACACCTCCATTCTGACTTCACACACCTCCATTCTGACTTCACACAGCTCCATTCTATGACTTCACACACCTCCATTCTGTGACTTCACACACATCCATTCTATGACTTCACACACCTCCACTGTGATTTCACACACCCCCATTCTCTGAGTTCACACACCTCCATTGTGACTTCACACACCTCAATTCTATGACTTCACACACCTCCATTCTGACTTCACACACCTCCATTCTATGACTTCACACACCTCCATTCTGTGACTTCACCCACCTTCATTCTGTGACTTCACACACCTCCATTCTATGACTTCACACACCTCCATTCTGGGACTTCATACACCTCCATTCTGTGACTTCACACACCTCCATTCTATGACTTCACACACCTCCATTCTGAGTTCACACACCTCCATTCTGTGACTTCAGAGACCTCCATTCTGACTTCACACATCTCCATTTTTTGACTTCATACACCTCCATCGTGTGACTTCACACACTTCCATTATGACGTCACACACCTCCATTCTATGAGTTCACACATCTCTATTCTATGACTTCACACACCTGCATTCTGACTTCACACACCTCCATTCTATGACTTCACAGACCTCGAATCTGTGACTTCACTCACCTCCACTCTATGACTTCACACTCCTCCATTCTATGACTTCCCACACCTCCTTTCTATGACTTCACCCAACCCCATTCTATGACTTCACACCAATATTCTGACTTCACACACCTCCATTCTGTGACTTCACACACCTCTCTTCTATGACTTCACACACACACCTCCATTCTTTGACTGCACACACCTTCATTCTTACTTCAGAAACATCCATTCTCTGACTTCACACACCTCCATTCTGTGACTTCACACTCCTCCTTTCTGAGTTCACACACCTCCTTTCTATGACTTCACACACTTCCATTCTATGACTTCACACACCTCCGTTCTGTGGCTTCACACACCTACATTCTGAGTTCACACACCTCCATTCTGTGACTTCACACACCTCCGTTCTCCGACTTCACACACCTCCATTCTATGACTTCACACATCCATTTTGACTTCAGACAACTCCAATATATAACTTCAAACACCTCCATTCGGTGACTTCACACACCTCAATTCTGTGACTTCACACACCTTCATTCTGACTTCACACACCTCCATTCTATGTTTTCACACACCTCCATTCTATGACTTCACACACTTCCACTGTGACTTCACACACCTCCATTCTATGAGTTCACACACCTCCATTCTGACTTCACACACCTCCATTCTATGACTTCACACACCTCCGTTCTGACATCACACAGCTCCATTCTGTGACTTCACACACCTCCATTCTGACTTCACACTCCTTCATTTTATGACTTCTCACTCCTCCATTCTATGACTTCACACACTTCCATTGTGACCTCACACAACTCCATTCTATGTGTTCACACATCTCCATTCTATGATTTCACACAGCTCCATTCTGACTTCTCACACCTCCATTCTATGACATCAGAGACCTCGAATCTGTGACTTCACTCACCTCCACTCTATGACTTCACACTCCTCCATTCTATGACTTCCCACACCTCCTTTCTATTACTTCACCCACCTCAGTCTATGACTTCACACACCTCCATTCTGACTTCACACACCTCCATTCTGTGACTTCACACACCTCCATTCTATGACTTCACACACCTCAATTCTTTGACTTCACACACCTCCATTCTATGACTTCACACATCCATTTTGACTTCACACAACTCCAATATATAACTTCAAACACCTCCATTCTGTGACTTCACACACCTCAATTCTGTGACTTCACACACCTTCATTCTGACTTCACAAACCTCCATTCTATGTTTTCACACACCTCCATTCTATGACTTCACACACCTCCATTTTCTGACTTCACACACCTAAATTCTATGACTTCACACACTTCCAATGTGACTTCACACACCTCCATTCTATGAGTTCACACACCTCCATTCTGACTTCACACACCTCCATTCTATGACTTCACACACCTCCGTTCTGACATCACACAGCTCCATTCTGTGACTTCAAACACCTCCATTCTGACTTCACACTCCTTCATTTTATGACTTCTCACTCCTCCATTATATGACTTCACACACTTCCATTGTGACGTCACACAACTCCATTCTATGTGTTCACACATCTCCATTCTATGATTTCACACAGCTCCATTCTGACTTCTCACACCTCCATTCTATGACATCACAGACCTCGAATCTGTGACTTCACTCACCTCCACTCTATGACTTCACACTCCTCCATTCTATGACTTCCCACACCTCCTTTCTATTACTTCACCCACCTCAGTCTATGACTTCACACACCTCCATTCTGACTTCACACACCTCCATTCTATGACTTCACACACCTCCATTCTGTGACTTCACACACCTCGATCCTATGACTTCACACCTCCATTCTATGAATTCACACACCTCCATTCTGTGTTCACAGACCTCCATTCTATGACTTCACACATCTACATTCTATGACTTCACTCACCTCCATTCTGACTTCACACACCTCAATTCTGTGACTTCCCACACCTTCATTCTATGATTTCACACACTTCCATTCTATGACTTCACATACCTCCATTCTATGACTTCACACACCTCATTTCTGAGTTGACACACCTCCATTCTGTGATTTCACACACCTCCAATCTGACTTCACACACCTCCATTCTATGATTTCACATACCTCCATTCGTTGACATCAAAAAACACCATTTTATGACTTCACACAACTCCATATTGACTTCACACACCTCCATTCTATGAGTTCACACACCTCCATTTTATGACTTCACACACCTCCATTCTATGACTTCACACACCTCAATTCTATGACTTCACACACCTCCATTCTATGACTTCACACACCTCCATTCTGTGACTTCACACACCTCCACTCTATGACTTCAAATACCTTAATTCTTACTTCACAAACATCCATTCTGTGACTTCACACACCTCCCTTCTGTGACTTCACACGTGCATTCAGACTTCACACACCTCTATTCTGTGAATTCACACACGTCAATTCTGTGACTTCACACACCTCCATTCTGACTTCACACACCTCTGTTCTATGTTTTCACACACCTCCATTGTATGACTTCACACACCTCCATTCTGTGACTTCACAAACCTCCATTCTGACTTCACACTCCTCCATTCTGACTTCACACAGCTCCATTCTATGACTTCACACACCTCCATTCTGTGACTTCACACACCTCCATTCTATGACTTCACACACCTCCACTGTGATTTCACACACCCAATTCTATGAGTTCACACACCTCCAATGTGAATTCACACACCTCAATTCTATGACTTCACACACCTCCATTCTGACTTCACACACCTCCATTCTGTGACTTCAAACACTTCCATTTTATGATTTCACACACCTCCATTCTATGACTTCACACACCTCCATTCTGTGACTTCACCCACCTCCATTCTGAGTTCACACACCTCCATTCTATGACTTCACACACCTCCATTCTGTGACTTCATACACCTCCATTCTGTGACTTCACACACCTCCATTCTATGACTTCACACAACTCCATTGTGACTTCACACACTTCAATTCTATGATTTCACACACCTCCATTCTGACTTCACACACCTCCATTCTATGACTTCACACACCTCCCTTCTGACTTCACACAGCTCCATTCTGTGACTTCACAAAACTCCATTCTATGATTTGACACACCTCCATACTATGACTTCACACACCTCCATCTATGACTTCACACACCTCCATTCTGAGTTCACACACCTCCATTCTGTGACTTCACAGACCTCCATTCTGACTTCTCACATCTCCATTGTATGACTTCACACACCTCCATTCTGTGACTTCACACACTTCCTTTATGACGTCACACACCTCCATTCTATTAGTTCACACATCTCCATTCTATGACTTCACACACCTGCATTCTGACTTCACTCACCTCCATTCTGACTTCACACACCGCCATTCTGACTTCACACACCTCAATTCTGTGACTTCACACACCTCCATTCAATGATTTCACACACTTCCATTCTATGACTTCACACACCTCCATTCTGTGGCTTCACACACCTACATTCTGAGTTCACACACCTCCATTCTGTGACTTCACACACCTCCATTCTGTGATTTCACACACCTCCAATCTGACTTCACACACCTCCATTCTATGACTTCACACACCTCCATTCGTTGACATCAAAAAACACCATTCTATGGCTTCACACAACTCCATTTTGACTTCACACACCTCCATTCTATGAGTTCACACACCTCCATTTTATGACTTCACACGCCTCCATTCTATGACTTCACACACCTCCATTCTGTGACTTCACACACCTCCACTCTATGACTTCAAACACCTTCATTCTTACTTCACAAACATCCATTCTGTGACTTCACACACCTCCATTCTTAGACTTCACACACCTTCATTCTGACTTCACACACCTCCATTCTGTGACTTCACACACATCAATTCTGTGACTTCACACACCTCCATTCTGACTTCACATACCTCCATTCTATGATTTCACACCTCCATTCTATGACTTCACACACCTCCATTCTGTGACTTCACACACCACCTTTTTGACTTCACACACCTCCATTCTGTGACTTCACACACCTCCATTCTGTGACTTCACACACCTCCATTCTGTGACTTCACACACCTCCATTCTTACTTCACACAGCTCCATTCTATGACTTCACACACCTCCATTCTGTGACTTCACACACGTCCATTCTATGACTTCACACACCTCCACTGTGATTTCACATACCTCCATTCTATGAGTTCACACACCTCCATTGTGACTTCACACACCTCAATTCTATGACTTCACACACCTCCATTCTGACTTCACACACCTTCATTCTGTGACTTCAAACACTTCCATTTTATGATTTCACACAACTCCATTCTATGAATTCACACAAATCCATTCTGTGACTTCACACACCTCCATTCTATGACTTCACACACCTCCATTCTGTGACTTCACCCACCTCCATTCTGAGTTCACACACCTCCATTCTGTGACTTCACACACCTTCATTCTGTGACTTCACACACCTCCATTCTATGACTTCACACACCTCCATTCTGTGACTTCATACACCTCCATTCTGTGACTTCACACACCTCCATTCTATGACTTCACACAACTCCATTGTGACTTCATACACCTCAATTCTTTGATTTCACACACCTCCATTCTGACTTCACACACCTCCATTCTATGACTTCACACATCTCCCTTCAGACTTCACATAGCTCCATTCTGTGACTTCACAAAACTCCATTCTATGATTTCACATACCTCCATGGTATGACATCACACAACAACATTCTGTGAATTCACACACCTCCATTCTGAGTTCACACACCTCCATTCTGTGACTTCACAGACCTCCATTCTGACTTCACACACCTCCATTGTATTACTTCACACACCTCCATTCTGTGACTTCACACACTTCCATTATGACGTCACACACCTCCATTCAATGAGTTCACACATCTCCATTCTATGACTTCACACACCTGCATTCTGACTTCACACAACTCCATTCTATGACTTCACAGACCTCGATCTGTGACTTCACTCACCTCCACTCTATGACTTCACACACCTCCATTCTATGAATTCCCACACCTCCTTTCTATGACTTCACCCAACCCCATTCTATGACTTCACACATCCATTCTGACTACACACACCCTCCATTCTGTGACTTCACACACCTCCCTTCTTTGACTTCACACACCTCCATTCTTTGACTTCACACACCTTCATTCTTACTTCAGAAACATCCATTCTCTGACATCACACACCTCCATTCTATGACTTCACAAACCTACATTCTGTGACTTAACACACCTCCATTCTGAGTTCACACACCTCCTTTCTATGACTTCACACACCTCCATTCTGTGGCTTCACCCACTTACATTCTGAGTTCACACACCTCCATTCTGTGACTTCACACACCTCCATTCTGTGACTTCACACACCTCCATTCTGTGACTTCACACACCTCGATCCTATGACTTCACACCTCCATTCTATGAATTCACACACCTCCATTCTGTGATTTCACAAACCTCCATTCTATGACTTCACACACCTCCATTCTGTGACTTCACACACCTCCATTCTGAGTTCACACACCTCCATTCTATGACTTCACAAACCTCCATTCTGTGTTCACAGACCTCCATTCTATGACTTCACACATCTCCATTCTATGACTTCACTCACCTCCATTCTGACTTCACACACCTCCATTCTGACTTCACACACCTCAATTCTTTGACTTCCCACACCTCCATTCTATGATTTCACAAACTTCCATTCTATGTCTTCACATACCTCCATTCTATGACTTCACACACCTCATTTCTGAGTTGACACACCTCCATTCTGTGATTTCACACACCTCAAATCTGACTTCACACACCTCCATTCTATGACTTCACACAGCCCCATTCGTTGACATCAAAAACCACCATTCAATGACTTCACACAACTCCATTTTGACTTCACACACCTCTATTCTATGAGTTCACACACCTCCGTTTTATGACTTCACACACCTCCATTCTATGACTTCACACACCTCAATTCTATGACTTCACACACCTCCATTCTATGACTTAACACACCTCCATTCTGTGACTTCACACACCTCCACTCTATGACTTCAAATACCTTAATTCTTACTTCACAAACATCCATTCTGTGACTTCACACAACGCCCTTCTGTGACTTCACACCTGCATTCTGACTTCACACACCTCTATTCTGTGAATTCACACACCTCAATTCTGTGACTTCACACACCTCCATTCTGACTTCACACACCTCCATTCTGACTTCACACAGCTCCATTCTATGACTTCACACACCTCCATTCTGTGACTTCACACACATCCATTCTATGACTTCACACACCTCCACTGTGATTTCACACACCCCCATTCTCTGAGTTCACACACCTCCATTGTGACTTCACACACCTCAATTCTATGACTTCACACACCTCCATTCTGACTTCACACACCTCCATTCTATGACTTCACACACCTCCATTCTGTGACTTCACCCACCTTCATTCTGTGACTTCACACACCTCCATTCTATGACTTCACACACCTCCATTCTGGGACTTCATACACCTCCATTCTGTGACTTCACACACCTCCATTCTATGACTTCACACACCTCCATTCTGAGTTCACACACCTCCATTCTGTGACTTCAGAGACCTCCATTCTGACTTCACACATCTCCATTTTTTGACTTCACACACCTCCATCGTGTGACTTCACACACTTCCATTATGACGTCACACACCTCCATTCTATGAGTTCACACATCTCTATTCTATGACTTCACACACCTGCATTCTGACTTCACACACCTCCATTCTATGACTTCACAGACCTCGAATCTGTGACTTCACTCACCTCCACTCTATGACTTCACACTCCTCCATTCTATGACTTCCCACACCTCCTTTCTATGACTTCACCCAACCCCATTCTATGACTTCACACCAATATTCTGACTTCACACACCTCCATTCTGTGACTTCACACACCTCTCTTCTATGACTTCACACACACACCTCCATTCTTTGACTGCACACACCTTCATTCTTACCTCAGAAACATCCATTCTCTGACTTCACACACCTCCATTCTGTGACTTCACACTCCTCCTTTCTGAGTTCACACACCTCCTTTCTATGACTTCACACACTTCCATTCTATGACTTCACACACCTCCGTTCTGTGGCTTCACACACCTACATTCTGAGTTCACACACCTCCATTCTGTGACTTCACACACCTCCGTTCTCCGACTTCACACACCTCCATTCTATGACTTCACACATCCATTTTGACTTCAGACAACTCCAATATATAACTTCAAACACCTCCATTCGGTGACTTCACACACCTCAATTCTGTGACTTCACACACCTTCATTCTGACTTCACACACCTCCATTCTATGTTTTCACACACCTCCATTCTATGACTTCACACACCTCCATTTTCTGACTTCACACACCTAAATTCTATGACTTCACACACTTCCACTGTGACTTCACACACCTCCATTCTATGAGTTCACACACCTCCATTCTGACTTCACACACCTCCATTCTATGACTTCACACACCTCCGTTCTGACATCACACAGCTCCATTCTGTGACTTCACACACCTCCATTCTGACTTCACACTCCTTCATTTTATGACTTCTCACTCCTCCATTCTATGACTTCACACACTTCCATTGTGACCTCACACAACTCCATTCTATGTGTTCACACATCTCCATTCTATGATTTCACACAGCTCCATTCTGACTTCTCACACCTCCATTCTATGACATCACAGACCTCGAATCTGTGACTTCACTCACCTCCACTCTATGACTTCACACTCCTCCATTCTATGACTTCCCACACCTCCTTTCTATTACTTCACCCACCTCAGTCTATGACTTCACACACCTCCATTCTGACTTCACACACCTCCATTCTGTGACTTCACACACCTCCATTCTATGACTTCACACACCTCAATTCTTTGACTTCACACACCTCCATTCTATGACTTCACACATCCATTTTGACTTCACACAACTCCAATATATAACTTCAAACACCTCCATTCTGTGACTTCACACACCTCAATTCTGTGACTTCACACACCTTCATTCTGACTTCACAAACCTCCATTCTATGTTTTCACACACCTCCATTCTATGACTTCACACACCTCCATTTTCTGACTTCACACACCTAAATTCTATGACTTCACACACTTCCAATGTGACTTCACACACCTCCATTCTATGAGTTCACACACCTCCATTCTGACTTCACACACCTCCATTCTATGACTTCACACACCTCCGTTCTGACATCACACAGCTCCATTCTGTGACTTCACACACCTCCATTCTGACTTCACACTCCTTCATTTTATGACTTCTCACTCCTCCATTATATGACTTCACACACTTCCATTGTGACGTCACACAACTCCATTCTATGTGTTCACACATCTCCATTCTATGATTTCACACAGCTCCATTCTGACTTCTCACACCTCCATTCTATGACATCACAGACCTCGAATCTGTGACTTCACTCACCTCCACTCTATGACTTCACACTCCTCCATTCTATGACTTCCCACACCTCCTTTCTATTACTTCACCCACCTCAGTCTATGACTTCACACACCTCCATTCTGACTTCACACACCTCCATTCTATGACTTCACACACCTCAATTCTTTGACTTCACACACCTCCATTCTATGACTTCACACACCTCCATTCTTTGACTTCACACACCTCCATACTATGACTTCAAACACCTTCATTCTTACTTCACAAAAATCCATTCTGTGACTTCACACACCTCCATTCTCTGACTTCACACACCTCAATTCTATGATTTCACACACCTCCGTTCTATGACTTCAAACACCTCCATTCTTTGACTTCACACACCTCCATTCTGACTTCACACCCCTCCATTCTGACTTCACACACCTCCATTCTGACTTCACACAGCTCCATTCTATGAATTCACACACCTCCATTCTGTGACTTCACACACCACCTTTTTGATTTCACACACCTACATTCTGTGACTTCACACACCTCCATTTTGTGACTTCACACACCTCCGTTTTATCTTCACACACTTCCAATCTGTGACTTCACACACCTCCATTCTGTTACTTTACTTACCTCTATTTTTTCACTTCACACACCTCAATTCTTTGACTTCACACACCGCCATTCCATGACTTCACAAACCGCCATTCTATGAGTTCACACACCTCCATTCTATGAGTTCACACACCTCCAATTTGAGTTCTCACATCTCCATTCTATGACTTCACACACCTTCATTCTTACTTCAGAAAATCCATTCTCTGACTTCACACACCTCCATTCTATGACTTCAAAAACCTCCATTCTGTGACTTCACACACCTCCATTCTGAGTTCACACACCTCCTTTCTATGACTTCACACACTTCCATTCTATGACTTCACACACCTCCATTCTGTGGCTTCACACAAATACATTCTGAGTTCACACACCTCCATTCTGTGACTTCACACACTTCATTTTGTGATTTCACACACCTCCAATCTGACTTCACACACCTCCATTCTATGACTTCACACACCCCAATTCGTTGACATCAAAAAACACCATTTTATGACTTCACACAACTCCATTTTGACTTCACACACCTCCATTCTATGAGTTCACACACCTCCATTTTATGACTTCACACACCTCCATTCTATGACTTCACACACCTCCATTCTGTGATTTCACACACCTCCAATCTGACTTCACACACCTCCATTCTGTGACTTCACAAACCTCCACTCTATGACTTCAAACACCTTCATTCTTACTTCACAAACATCCATTCTGTGACTTCACACACCTCCATTCTGTGACTTCACACAATTTCATTCTGACTTTACACACCTCCATTCTGTGACTTCATACACCTCAATTCTGTGACTTCACACACATCCATTCTGACTTCACACACCTCCATTCTATGATTTCACAAACCTCCATTCTATGACTTCACACACCTCCATTCTATGACTTCACACACCACCTTTTGACTTCACACACCTCCATTCTGTGACTTCACACACCTCCATTCTGTGACTTCACACACCTCCGTTTTGACTTCACACACTTCCATTCTGTGACTTCACACACTTCCATTCAGTGACTTCACACACCTCTATTGTTTCACTTCACACACCTCCATTCTTTGACTTCACACACCTCCTATTTGACTTCACACACCTCCATTCTATGACTTCACACACCTTCATTCTATGACTTCAAAAACCTCCATTCTGTGACTTCACACACCTCCATTCTGAATTCACACACCTCCATTCTGTGACTTCACACACCTCCATTCTTCCTTCACACACCTCCATTCTATGACTTCACACACTTCCATTCTATGACTTCACACACCTCCATTCTGTGTCTTCACACACCTCCATTCGGAGTTCACAGACCTCCATTCTATGACTTCACTCACCTCCATTCTGACTTCACACACCTCCATTCTGACTTCACACACCTCAATTCTGTGACTTCACACACCTCCATTCAATGATTTCACACACTTCCATTCTATGACTTCACACGCCTCCATTCTATGACTTCACACACCTCCATTCTGTGACTTCACACACCTCCATTCTATGACTTCACAAACCTCCATTCTGAGTTCACAGACCTCCATTCTATGACTTCACACACCTCCATTCTATGACTTCACTCACCTCCATTCTGACTTCACACACCTCCATTCTGACTTCACACACCTCAATTCTGTGACTTCACACACCTCCATTCTATGATTTCACACACTTCCATTCTATGACTTCACACACCTCCATTCTGTGGCTTCACACACCTACATTCTGAGTTCACACACCTCCATTCTGTGACTTCACACACCTCCATTCTGTGATTTCACACACCTCCAATCTGACTTCACACACCTCCATACTATGACTTCACACACCTCCATTCGTTGACATCAAAAAACACCATTCTATGACTTCACACAACTCCATTTTGACTTCACACACCTCCATTCTATGAGTTCACACACCTCCATTTTATGACTTCACACTCCTCCATTCTATGACTTCACACACCTCAATTCTATGACTTCACACACCTCCATTCTATGACTTCACACACCTCCATTCTGTGACTTCACACACCTCCACTCTATGACTTCAAACACCTTCATTCTTACTTCACAAACATCAATTCTGTGACTTCACACACCTCCATTCTGTGACTTCACACATCTTCACTCTGACTTCACACACCTCCATTCTGTGACTTCATACACCTCAATTCTGTGACTTCACACACCTCCATTCTGACTTCACACACCTCCATTCTATGATTTCACACAACTCCATTCTATGACTTCTCACACCTTCATTCTGTGACTTCACACACCACCTTTTTGACTTCACACACCTCCATTCTGTGACTTCACACACCTCTATTGTTTCAGTTCACACACCTCCATTCTTTGACTTCACACACCTCCATTCCATGACTTCAAACACCTCCATTCTATGAGTTCACACACCTCCATTCTATGAGTTCACACACCTCCAATTTGACTTCACACACCTCCATTCTATGACTTCACACACCTTCATTCTTACTTCAGAAACACCCCTTTTCTGACTTCACACACCTCCGTTCTATGACTTCACAGACCTCGAATCTGTGACTTCACTCAGCTCCACTCTATGACTTCACACTCCTCCATTCTATGACTTCCCACACCTCCTTTCTATGACTTCACCCAACCCCATTCTATGACTTCACACCAATATTCTGACTGCACACACCTCCATTCTGTGACTTCACACACCTCTCTTCTATGACTTCACACACACACCTCCATTCTTTGACTGCACACACCTTCATTCTTACTTCAGAAACATCCATTCTCTGACTTCACACACCTCCATTCTGTGACTTCACACTCCTCCTTTCTGAGTTCACAAACCTCCTTTCTATGACTTCACACACTTCCATTCTATGACTTCACACACCTCCGTTATGTGGCTTCACACACCTACATTCTGAGTTCACACACCTCCATTCTGTGACTTCACACACCTCCGTTCTCTGACTTCACACACCTCCATTCTATGACTTCACACATCCATTTTGACTTCACACAACTCCAATATATAACTTCAAACACCTCCATTCGGTGACTTCACACACCTCAATTCTGTGACTTCACACACCTGCATTCTGACTTCACATACCTCCATTCTATGTTTTCACACACCTCCATTCTATGACTTCACACACCTCCATTTTCTGACTTCACACACCTAAATTCTATGACTTCACACACTTCCACTGTGACTTCACACACCTCCATTCTATGAGTTCACACACCTCCATTCTGACTTCACACACCTCCATTCTATGACTTCACACACCTCCATTCTGACTTCACACTCCTTCATTTTATGACTTCTCACTCCTCCATTCTATGACTTCACACACTTCCATTGTGACGTCACACAACTCCATTCTATGTGTTCACACATCTCCATTCTATGATTTCACACAGCTCCATTCTGACTTCTCACACCTCCATTCTATGACATCACAGACCTCGAATCTGTGACTTCACTCACCTCCACTCTATGACTTCACACTCCTCCATTCTATGACTTCCCACACCTCCTTTCTATTACTTCACCCACCTCAGTCTATGACTTCACACACCTCCATTCTGACTTCACACACCTCCATTCTGTGACTTCACACACCTCCATTCTATGACTTCACACACCTCCGTTCTGACATCACACAGCTCCATTCTGTGACTTCACACACCTCCATTCTGACTTCACACTCCTTCATTTTATGACTTCTCACTCCTCCATTCTATGACTTCACACACTTCCATTGTGACGTCACACAACTCCATTCTATGTGTTCACACATCTCCATTCTATGATTTCACACAGCTCCATTCTGACTTCTCACACCTCCATTCTATGACATCACAGACCTCGAATCTGTGACTTCACTCACCTCCACTCTATGACTTCACACTCCTCCATTCTATGACTTCCCACACCTCCTTTCTATTACTTCACCCACCTCAGTCTATGACTTCACACACCTCCATTCTGACTTCACACACCTCCATTCTATGACTTCACACACCTCAATTCTTTGACTTCACACACCTCCATTCTATGACTTCACACACCTCCATTCTTTGACTTCACACACCTCCATACTATGACTTCAAACACCTTCATTCTTACTTCACAAAAATCCATTCTGTGACTTCACACACCTCCATTCTCTGACTTCACACACCTCAATTCTGTGACTTGACACATCTCCATTCTGACTTCACACACCTCCATTCTATGATTTCACACACCTCCGTTCTATGACTTCAAACACCTCCATTCTTTGACTTCACACACCTCCATTCTGACTTCACACCCCTCCATTCTGACTTCACACACCTCCATTCTGACTTCACACAGCTCCATTCTATGAATTCACACACCTCCATTCTGTGACTTCACACACCACATTTTTGATTTCACACACCTACATTCTGTGACTTCACACACCTCCATTTTGTGACTTCACACACCTCCGTTTTATCTTCACACACTTCCAATCTGTGACTTCACACACCTCCATTCTGTTACTTTACTTACCTCTATTTTTTCACTTCACACACCTCAATTCTTTGACTTCACACACCGCCATTCCATGACTTCACAAACCGCCATTCTATGAGTTCACACACCTCCATTCTATGAGTTCACACACCTCCAATTTGAGTTCTCACATCTCCATTCTATGACTTCACACACCTTCATTCTTACTTCAGAAAATCCATTCTCTGACTTCACACACCTCCATTCTATGACTTCAAAAACCTCCATTCTGTGACTTCACACACCTCCATCTGAGTTCACACACCTCCTTTCTATGACTTCACACACTTCCATTCTATGACTTCACACACCTCCATTCTGTGGCTTCACACAAATACATTCTGAGTTCACACACCTCCATTCTGTGACTTCACACACTTCATTTTGTGATTTCACACACCTCCAATCTGACTTCACACACCTCCATTCTATGACTTCACACACCCCAATTCGTTGACATCAAAAAACACCATTTTATGACTTCACACAACTCCATTTTGACTTCACACACCTCCATTCTATGAGTTCACACACCTCCATTTTATGACTTCACACACCTCCATTCTATGACTTCACACACCTCCATTCTGTGATTTCACACACCTCCAATCTGACTTCACACACCTCCATTCTGTGACTTCACACACCTCCACTCTATGACTTCAAACACCTTCATTCTTACTTCACAAACATCCATTCTGTGACTTCACACACCTCCATTCTGTGACTTCACACAATTTCATTCTGACTTTACACACCTCCATTCTGTGACTTCATACACCTCAATTCTGTGACTTCACACACATCCATTCTGACTTCACACACCTCCATTCTATGATTTCACAAACCTCCATTCTGTGACTTCACACACCTCCATTCTGTGACTTCACACACCTCCGTTTTGACTTCACACACTTCCATTCTGTGACTTCACACACTTCCATTCAGTGACTTCACACACCTCTATTGTTTCACTTCACACACCTCCATTCTTTGACTTCACACACCTCCAATTTGACTTCACACACCTCCATTCTATGACTTCACACACCTTCATTCTTACATCAGAAACATCCATTCTCTGACTTCACACACCTCCATTCTATGACTTCAAAAACCTCCATTCTGTGACTTCACACACCTCCATTCTGAATTCACACACCTCCATTCTGTGACTTCACACACCTCCATTCTTCCTTCACACACCTCCATTCTATGACTTCACACACTTCCATTCTATGACTTCACACACCTCCATTCTGTGTCTTCACACACCTCCATTCGGAGTTCACAGACCTCCATTCTATGACTTCACTCACCTCCATTCTGACTTCACACACCTCCATTCTGACTTCACACACCTCAATTCTGTGACTTCACACACCTCCATTCAATGATTTCACACACTTCCATTCTATGACTTCACACACCTCCATTCTATGACTTCACACACCTCCATTCTGTGACTTCACACACCTCCATTCTATGACTTCACAAACCTCCATTCTGAGTTCACAGACCTCCATTCTATGACTTCACACACCTCCATTCTATGACTTCACTCACCTCCATTCTGACTTCACACACCTCCATTCTGACTTCACACACCTCAATTCTGTGACTTCACACACCTCCATTCTATGATTTCACACACTTCCATTCTATGACTTCACACACCTCCATTCTGTGGCTTCACACACCTACATTCTGAGTTCACACACCTCCATTCTGTGACTTCACACACCTCCATTCTGTGATTTCACACACCTCCAATCTGACTTCACACATTTCCATACTATGACTTCACACACCTCCATTCGTTGACATCAAAAAACACCATTCTATGACTTCACACAACTCCATTTTGACTTCACACACCTCCATTCTATGAGTTCACACACCTACATTTTATGACTTCACACTCCTCCATTCTATGACTTCACACACCTCAATTCTATGACTTCACACACCTCCATTCTATGACTTCACACACCTCCATTCTGTGACTTCACACACCTCCACTCTATGACTTCAAACACCTTCATTCTTACTTCACAAACATCAATTCTGTGACTTCACACACCTCCATTCTGTGACTTCACACATCTTCACTCTGACTTCACACACCTCCATTCTGTGACTTCATACACCTCAATTCTGTGACTTCACACACCTCCATTCTGATTTCACACACCTCCATTCTATGATTTCACACAACTCCATTCTATGACTTCTCACACCTTCATTCTGTGACTTCACACACCACCTTTTTGACTTCACACACCTCCATTCTGTGACTTCACACACCTCTATTGTTTCAGTTCACACACCTCCATTCTTTGACTTCACACACCTCCATTCCATGACTTCAAACACCTCCATTCTATGAGTTCACACACCTCCATTCTATGACTTCACACACCTCCAATTTGACTTCACTCACCTCCATTCTATGACTTCACACACCTTCATTCTTACTTCAGAAACATCCCTTTTCTGACTTCACACACCTCCGTTCTATGACTTCACAAACCTCCATTCTGTAACTTCACACACCTCCATTCTGAATTCACACACCCCCATTCTGTGACTTCACACACCTCCATTCTTCCTTCACACACCTCCATTCTATGACTTCACACACTTCCATTCTTTGACTTCACACACCTCCATTCTGTGGCTTCACACACCTCCATTCTGAGTTCACACACCTCCATTCTGTGACTTCACACACCTCCATTCTGTGACTTCACACACCTCCATTCTGTGACTTCACACACCTCGATCCTATGACTTCACACAACTCCATTCTATGAATTCACACACCTCCATTTGTGATTTCACACACCTCCATTCTATGACTTCACACACCTCCATTCTGTGACTTCACACACCTCCATTCTGAGTTCACACACCTCCATTCTATGACTTCACAAACCCCCATTCTGAGTTCACAGACCTCCATTCTATGACTTCACACACTTCCATTCTATGACTTCACACACCTCCATTCTCACTTCACACACCTCCATTCTGACTTCACACACCTCAATTCTTTGACTTCACACACCTCCATTCTATGATTTCACACACTTCCATTCTATGACTTCACACACCTCCATTCTATGATTTCACACACTTCCATTCTATGACTTCACACCCCTCCATTCTATGACTTCACACACCTCATTTCTGAGTTGACACACCTCCATTCTGTGATTTCACACACCTCCAATCTGGCTTCACACACCTCCATTCTATGACTTCACACACCTCCATTCGTTGACATCAAAAACAACCATTCTATGACTTCACACAACTCCATTGTGACTTCACACACCTCCATTCTATGAATTCACACGCCTCCATTTTATGACTTCACACACCTCCATTCTATGACTTCACACACCTCCATTCTGTGACTTCACACACCTCCATTCTATGACTTCCCAAACCTCCATTCTGAGTTCACAGACCTCCATTCTATGACTCCACACACCTCCATTCTATGACTTCACTCACCTCCATTCTGACTTCACACACCACCATTCTGACTTCACACACCTCTATTCTGTGACTTCACACACCTCCATTCAATGATTTCACACACTTCCATTCTATGACTTCACACACCTCCATTCTGTGGATTCAAACACCTACATTCTGAATTCACACACCTCCATTCTGTGACTTCACACACCTCGTTTCTGTGATTTCACACACCTCCAATCTGACTTCACACACCTCCATTCTATGACTTCACACACCTCCATTCGTTGACATCAAAAAACACCATTCTATGACTTCACACATCTCCATTTTGACTTCACACACCTCCATTCTATGTGTTCACACACCTCCATTTTATGACTTCACACACTTCCATTCTATGACTTCACACACCTCAATTCTATGACTTCACACACCTCCATTCTATGACTTCACACACCTCCATTCTGTGACTTCACACACCTCCACTTTATGACTTCAAACACCTTCATTCTTACTTCACAAACATCCATTCTGTGACTTCACACACCTCCATTCTGTGACTTCACACACCTTCATTCTGACTTCATACACCTCCATTGTGTGACTTCACACACCTCAATTCTGTGACTTCGCACACCTCCATTCTGACTTCACATACCTCCATTCTATGATTTCACACACCTTCATTCTATGACTTCACACACCTCCATTCTGTGACTTCACACACCACCTTTTTGACTTCACACACCTCCATTCTGTGACTTCACACACCTCTGGTTTGACTTCACACACTTCCATTCTGTGACTTCACACACCTCCATTCTGTGACTTCACACACCTCTATTGTTTCACTTCACACACCTCCATTCTTTGACTTCACACACCTCCATTCCATGATTTCACACACCTCCATTTTGTGACTTCACACACCCAAATTCTATGACTTCACCCACCTCCATCGTGACTTCACACACCTCCATTCTATGAGTTCACACACCTCCATTCTGACTTCACTCACCTCCATTCTATGACTTCACACACCTCCGTTCTGACTTCACAAAGCTCCATTCTGTGACTTCACAAAACTCCATTCTGTGATTTCACACACCTCCATACTATGACTTCACACACCTCCATCTATGACTTCACACACCTCCATTCTGAGTTCACACATCTCCATTCTGTGACTTCACACACCTCCATTCTGACTTCACACACCTTCATTTTATGACTTCACAGCCCTCCAGTCTGTGACTTCTCACACCTCCATTCTATGACTTCACACTATTCCATTGTGACCTCACACAACTCCATTCTCTGAGTTCACACATCTCCATTCTATGATTTCACACACCTCCATTCTGACTTCACACACCTCCATTCTATGACATCACAGACCTCGAATCTGTGACTTCACTCACCTCCACTCGATGACTTCACACTCCTCCATTCTATGACTTCCCACACCTACTTTCTATGACTTCACCCTCCTCAGTCTATGACTTCACACACCTCCATTCTGTGACGTCACACACCTCCATTGTGTGACTTCACACACCTCAATTCTATGACTTCACACACCTTCATTCTATGATTTCACACACCTCCATTCTTTGACTTCACACACCTCCATTCTATGACTTCAAACACCTTCATTCTTACTTCACAAACATCCATTCTGTGACTTCACACACCTCCTTTCTGTGACTTCACACACCTTCATTCTGATTTCACACACCTCCATTCTCTGACTTCACACACCTCAATTCTGTGACGTGACACACGTCCATTCTGACTTCACACACCTTCATTCTATGATTTCACACACCTCCATTCTATGACTTCACACACCTCCATTCTGTGACTTTACACACCTCCATTCTGACTTCACACCCCTCCATTCTGACTTCACACACCTCCATTCTGACTTCACACAGCTCCATTCTATGAATTCACACACCTCCATTCTGTGACTTCACACACCACCTTGTTGACTTCACACACCTCCATTCTCTGACTTCACACACCTCCATCCTGTGACTTCACACACCTCCGTTTTGACTTCACACACTTCCAATCTGTGACTTCACACACCTCCATTCTGTGACTTCACACACCTCAGTTTTGACTTCACACACTTCCAATCTGTGACTTCACACACCTCCATTCTGTGACTTCACACACCTCTATTGTTTCACTTCACCCACCTCCATTCTTTGACCTCACACACCGCCATTCCATGACTTCACAAACCTCCATTCTATGAGTTCACACACCTCCATTCTATGAGTTCACACACCTCCAATTTGACTTCACACATCTCCATTCTATGACTTCACACACCATCATTCTTACTTCAGAAATATCCATTCTCTTACTTCACACACCTCCATTCTATGACTTCACAAACCTCCATTCTGTGACTTCACACACCTCCATTCTGAGTTCACACACCTCCATTCTATGATTTCACACACCTCCAATCGGACTTCACACACCTCCATTCTATGACTTCACACACCCTCATTCGTTGACATCAAAAACAACCATTCTATGACTTCACACAACTCCATTGTGACTTCACACACCTCCATTCTATGAATTCACACACTTCCATTTTATGAGTTCACACACATCCATTCTATGACTTCACACACCTCCATTCTGTGACTTCACACACCTCCATTCTATGACTTCACAAACCTCCATTCTGAGTTCACAGACCTCCATTCTATGACTTCACACACCTCCATTCTATGACTTCACATACCTCCATTCTATGACTTCACAAACCTCCATTCTGACTTCACACACCTCAATTCTGTGACTTCACACACCTCCATTCAATGATTTCACACACTTCCATTCTATGACTTCACACACCTCCATTCTGTGGCTTCACACACCTACATTCTGAGTTCACACACCTCCATTTTGTGACTTCACACACCTCATTTCTGTGATTTCACACACCTCCAATCTGACTTCACACACCTCCATTCTATGACTTCACACACCTCCATTCGTTGGCATCAAAAAACACCATTCTATGGGTTCACACAACTCCATTTTGACTTCACACACCTCCATTCTATGAGTTCACACACCTCCATTTTATGACTTCACACACCTCCATTCTATGACTTCACACACCTCAATTCTATGACTTCACACACCTCCATTCTATGACTTCACACACCTCCATTCTTTGACTTCACACACCTCCACTCTGTGACTTCAAACACCTTAATTCTTACTTCACAAACATCAATTCTGTGACTTCACACACCTCCATTCTGTGACTTCACAAACCTTCATTCTGACTTCACACACCTCCATTCTGTGACTTCACACACCTCAATTCTGTGACTTCACACACCTCCATTCTGACTTCACATACCTCCATTCTATGATTTCCCACACCTCCATTCTACGACTTCACACAACTCCATTCTGCGACTTCACACACCACCTTTTTGACTTCACACACCTCCATTCTTTGACTTCACACACTTAAACTCTGTGACTTCACACACCTCCGTTTTGACTTCACACACTTCCATTTTGTGACTTCCCACACCACCACTCTGTGACTTCACACACCTCTATTGTTTCACTTCACACACCTCCATTCTTTGACTTCACACACCTCCATTCCAGGACTTCACAAACCTCCATTCTATTAGTTCACACACCTCCATTCTATGAGTTCACACACATCTAATTTGACTTCACACACCTCCATTCTATGACTTCACACACCTTCATTCTTACTTCAGAAACATCCATTCTCTGATTTCACACACCTCCATTCTATGACTTCACAAACCTCCATTCTGTGACTTCACACACCTCCATTCTGAGTTCACACACCTCCATTCTGTGACTTCACACACCTCCATTCGTTGACATCAAAAGCCACCATTTTATGACTTCATACAACTCCATTTTAACTTCACACACCTCCATTCTATGAGTTCACACACCTCCATTTTATGACTTCACACAACTCCATTCTATGACTTCACACACCTCAATTCTATGAATTCACACACGTCCATTCTATGACTTCACACACCTCCATTCTGTGACTTCACACACCTCCACTCTATGACTTAAAACACCTTCATTCTTACTTCACAAACATCCATTCTGTGACTTCTCACACCTCCATTCTGTGATTTCACACACCTTCATTCTGACTTCACACACCTCCATTCTGTGACTTCACACACCTCAATTCTGTGACTTCACACACCTCCATTTTGTGACTTCACACACCGAAATTCTATGACTTCACACACCTCCATTGTGACTTCACACACCTCCATTCTATGAGTTCACACACCTCCGTTCTGACTTCACACAGCTCCATTCTGTGACTTCACAAAACTCCATTCTGGGATTTCACACACCTCCATACTATGACTTCACACACCTCCATCTATGACTTCACACACCTCCATTCTGAGTTCACACACCTCCATTCTGTGACTTCACACACCTCCATTCTGACTTCACACACCTTCATTTTATGACTTCACACACCTCCATTCTGTGACTTCTCACACCTCCATTCTATGACTTCACAGTCTTCCATTGTGACCTCACACAACTCCATTCTCTGAGTTCACACATCTCCATTCAATGATTTCACACACCTCCATTCTGACTTCACACTCCTCCATTCTATGACATCACAGACCTCGAATCTGTGACTTCACTCACCTCCACTCGATGACTTCATACTCCTCCATTCTATGACTTCCCACACCTCCTTTCTATGACTTCACCCACCTCAGTCTATGACTTCACACACCTCCATTCTGAATTCACACACCTCCATTCTGACTTCACACACCTCCATTCTGTGACTTCACACACCTCCATTCTATGACTTCACACACCTCAATTCTATGACTTCACACACCTCCATTCTATGACTTCACACACCTCCATTCTTTGACTTCACACACCTCCATTCTATGACTTCAAACACCTTCATTCTTACTTCACAAACATCCATTCTGTGACTTCACACACCTCCTTTCTGTGACTTCACACACCTTCATTCTGACTTCACACAACTCCATTCTCTGACTTCACACACCTCCATTCTATGACTTCACACACCTCCATTCTGTGACTTCACACACCTCCATTCATTGACATCAAAAACCACCATTCTATGACTTCACACAACTCCATTTTAACTTCACACACCTCCATTCTATGAGTTCACACATATCCATTTTCTGACTTCACACACCTCCATTCTATGACTTCACACACCTCAATTCTATGACTTCACACACGGCCATTCTATGACTTCACACACGTCCATTCTGTGACTTCACACACCTCCACTCTATGACTTCAAACACCTTCATTCTTACTTCACAAACATACATTCTGTGACTTCACACACCTCCATTCTGTGATTTCACACACCTTCATTCTGACTTCACACACTTCCATTCTGTGACTTCACACACCTCAATTCTGTGACTTCACACAGCTCCATTCTGACTTCACACACCTCCATTCTATGACTTCACACACCTCCATTCTATGACTTCACACACCTCCATTTTGTGACTTCACACACCTAAATTCTATGACTTCACACACCTCCATTATGACTTCACACACCTCCATTCTATGACTTCACATACCTCCATTCTGACTTCACACACCTCCATTCTATGACTTCACATACCTCCGTTCTGACTTCACACAGCTCCATTCTGTGACTTCACAAAATTCCATTCTGTGATTTCACACACCTCCATACTATGACTTCACACACCTCCATCTATGACTTCACACACCTCCATTCTGAGTTCACCCACCTCCATTCTGTGACTTCACACACCTCCATTCTGACTTCACACACCTTCATTTTATGACTTCACACACCTCCATTCTGTGACTTCTCACACCTCCATTCTATGACTTCACACTCTTCCATTGTGACGTCACACAACTCCATTCTATGTGTTCACACATCTCCATTCTATGATTTCACACACCTCCATTCTGACTTCACACACCTCCATTCTATGACATCACAGACCTCGAATCTGTGACTTCACTCACCTCCACTCTATGACTTCACACTCCTCCATTCTATGACTTCCCACACCTCCTTTCTATGACTTCACCCTCCTCAGTCTATGACTTCACACACCTCCATTCTGACTTCACACACCTCCATTCTGTGACTTCAGACACCTCCATTCTATGACTTCACACACCTCAATTCTATGACTTCACACACCTCAATTCTATGACTTCACACACCTCCATTCTGTGACTTCACACACCTCCATTCTATGACTTCAAACACCTTCATTCTTACTTCAAAAACATCCAATTTGTGACTTCACACACCTCCTTTCTGTGACTTCACACACCTTCATTCTGACTTCACACACCTCCATTCTCAGACTTCACACATCTCAATTCTGTGACGTGACACACCTCCATTCTGACTTCACACACCTTCATTCTATGATTTCACACACCTCCATTCTATGACTTTACACACCTCCATTCTGTGACTTCACACACCTCCATTCTGACTACACACCCGTCCTTTCTGACTTCACACACGTCCATTCTGACTTCACCCAGCTCCATTCTATGAATTCACACACCTCCATTCTTTGACTTCACACACCACCTTTTTGACTTCACACACCTCCATTCTCTGACTTCACACACCTCCTTTCTGTGACTTCACACACCTCCGTTTTGACTTCACACACTTCCAATCTATGACTTCACACACCTCCATTCTGTGACTTCACACACCTCCGTTTTGACTTCACACACTTCCAATCTGTGACTTCACACACCTCCATTCTGTGACTTCACACACCTCCATTCTGTGTTCACACACCTCCTTTCTATGACTTCACACACTTCCATTCTATAACTTCACACACCTCCATTCTGTGGCTTCACACACCTACATTCTGAATTCACACACCTCCATTCTGTGACTTCACACACCTCCATTCTATGACTTCACACACCTCCATTTTGTGACTTCACACACCTAAATTCTATGACTTCACACACCTCCATTATGACTTCACACACCTCCATTCTATGACTTCACACACCTCCATTCTGACTTCACACACCTCCATTCTATGACTTCACACACCTCCGTTCTGACTTCACACAGCTCCATTCTGTGACTTCACAAAACTCCATTCTGTGATTTCACACACCTCCATACTATGACTTCACACACCTCCATCTATGACTTCACACACCTCCATTCTGAGTTCACACACCTCCATTCTGTGACTTCACACACCTGCATTCTGACTTCACACACCTTCATTTTATGACTTCACACACCTCCATACTGTGACTTCTCACACCTCCATTCTATGACTTCACACTTTTCATTGTGACCTCACACAACTCCATTCTCTGAGTTCACACATCTCGATTCTATGATTTCACACACCTCCATTCTGACTTCACACACCTCCATTCTATGACATCACAGACCTCGAATCTGTGACTTCACTCACCTCCACTCTATGACTTCACACTCCTCCATTCTATGACTTCCCACACCTCCTTTCTATGACTTCACCCTCCTCAGTCTATGACTTCACACACCTCCATACTGACTTCACACACCTCCATTCTGTGACTTCACACACCTCCATTCTATGACTTCACACACCTCAATTCTATGACTTCACACACCTCAATTCTATGACTTCACACACCTCCATTCTGTGACTTCACACACCTCCATTCTATGACTTCAAACACCTTCATTCTTACTTCAAAAACATCCATTCTGTGACTTCACACACCTCCTTTCTGTGACTTCACACACCTTCATTCTGACTTCACACACCTCCATTCTCTGACTTCACACATCTCAATTCTGTGACGTGACACACCTCCATTCTGACTTCACACACCTTCATTCTATGATTTCACACACCTCCATTCTATGACTTTACACACCTCCATTCTGTGACTTCACACACCTCCATTCTGACTACACACCCGTCCATTCTGACTTCACACACGTCCATTCTGACTTCACCCAGCTCCATTCTATGAATTCACACACCTCCATTCTGTGACTTCACACACCACCTTTTTGACTTCACACACCTCCATTCTCTGACTTCACACACCTCCATTCTGTGACTTCACACACCTCCGTTTTGACTTCACACACTTCCAATCTATGACTTCACACACCTCCATTCTGTGACTTCACACACCTCTGTTTTGACTTCACACACTTCCAATCTGTGACATCACACACCTCCATTCTGTGACTTTACACACCTCTATTGTTTCACTTCACACACCTCCATTCTTTGACTTCACACACCGCCATTCCATGACCTCACAAACCTCCATTCTATGAGATCACACACCTCCATTCTATGAGTTCACACACCTCCAATTTGACTTCACACATCTCCATTCTTTGACTTCACACACCTTCATTCTTACTTCAGAAACATCCATTCTCTTACTTCACACACCTCCATTCTATGACTTCACAAACCTCCATTCTATGACTTCACACACCTCCATTCTGTGTTCACACACCTCCTTTCTATGACTTCACACACTTCCATTCTATAACTTCACACACCTCCATTCTGTGGCTTCACACACCTACATTCTGAATCCACACACCTCCATTCTGTGACTTCACACACCTCAATTCTGTGACTTCAGACACCTCCATTCTGACTTCACACACCTCCATTCTACGACTTCACACACCTCCATTCTATGACTTCACACACCTCCATTTTGTGACTTCACACACCTAAATTCTATGACTTCACACACCTCCATTATGACTTCACACACCTCCATTCTATGACTTCACACACCTCCATTCTGACTTCACACACCTCCATTCTGTGACTTCACACACCTCGATCCTATGACTTCACACACCTACATTCAATGAATTAACACACCTCCATTCTGTGATTTCACAAACCTCCATTCTATGACTTCACACACCTCCATTCTGTGAGTTCACACACCTCCATTCTGAGTTCACACACCTCAATTCTCTGACTTCACAAACCTCCATTCTGAGTTCACAGACCTCCATTCTATGACTTCACACACCTCCATTCTATGACTTCACTCACCTCCATTCTGACTTCACACACCTCCATTCTGACTTCACACACCTTAAGTCTGTGACTTCACACACCTCCATTCTATGATTTCACACACTTCCATTCTATGACTTCACACACCTCCATTCTGTGGCTTCACACACCTACATTCTGAGTTCACATAACTCCATTCTGTGACTTCACACACCTCCATTCTGTGATTTCACACACCTCCAATCTGACTTCACACGCCTCCATTCTGAATTCACACACCTCCATTCTGACTTCACCCAGCTCCATTCTATGAATTCACACACCTCCATTCTGTGACTTCACACACCACCTTTTTGACTTCACACACCTCCATTCTCTGACTTCACACACCTCCATTCTGTGACTTCACACACCTCCGTTTTGACTTCACACACTTCCAATCTATGACTTCACACACCTCCATTCTGTGACTTCACACACCTCCGTTTTGACTTCACACACTTCCAATCTGTGACTTCACACACCTCCATTCTGTGACTTCACACACCTCTATTGTTTCACTTCACACACCTCCATTCTTTGACTTCACACACCGCCATTCCATGACCTCACAAACCTCCATTCTGTGAGTTCACACACCTCCATTCTATGAGTTCACACACCTCCAATTTGACTTCACACATCTCCATTCTATGACTTCACACACCTTCATTCTTACTTCAGAAACATCCATTCTCTTACTTCACACACCTCCATTCTATGACTTCACAAACCTCCATTCTGTGACTTCACACACCTCCATTCTGTGTTCACACACCTCCTTTCTATGACTTCACTCACTTCCATTCTATAACTTCACACACCTCCATTCTGTGGCTTCACACACCTACATTCTGAATTCACACTCCTCCATTCTGTGACTTCACACACCTCCATTCTGTGACTTCACACACCTCCATTCTGTGACTTCACACACCTCGATGCTATGACTTCACACACCTCCATTCAATGACTTAACACACCTCCATTCTGTGATTTCACAATCCTCCATTCTATGACTTCACACACCTCCATTCTGTGACTTCACACACCTCCATTCTGAGTTCACACACCTCAATTCTCTGACTTCACAAACCTCCATTCTGAGTTCACAGACCTCCATTCTATGACTTCACACACCTCCATTCTATGACTTCACTCACCTCCATTCTGACTTCACACACCTCCATTCTGACTTCACACACCTTAAGTCTGTGACTTCACACACCTCCATTCTATGATTTCACACACTTCCATTCTATGACTTCACACACCTCCATTCTGTGGCTTCACACACCTACATTCTGAGTTCACACAACTCCATTCTGTGACTTCACACACCTCCATTCTGTGATTTCACACACCTCCAATCTGACTTCACACGCCTCCATTCTATGACTTGACACACCTCCATTCGTTGACATCAAAAAACACCATTCTATGACTTCACACAACTCCATTTTGACTTCACACACCTCCATTCTATGAGTTCACACACCTCCATTTTATGACTTCACACACCTCCATTCTATGACTTCCCACACCTCAATTCTATGACTTCAAAGAACTCCATTCTATGACTTCACACACCTCCATTCTGTGACTTCACACACCTCCACTCTATGACTTCAAACACCTTCATTCTTACTTCACAAACATCCATTCTGTGACTTCACATTCCTCCATTCTGTGACTTCACACACCTTCATTCTGACTTCACACACCTCCATTCTGTGACTTCACACACCTCCATTATATGATTTCTCACACCTCCATTCTGTGACTTCACACACCACCTTTTTGACTTCACACACCTCCATTCTGTGACTTCACACACCTCCATTCTGTGACTTCACACACCTCCTTTTTGACTTCACACACTTCCATTCTGTGACTTCACACACCTCCATTCTGTGACGTCACACACCTCTATTTTTTCACTTCACACACCTCCATTCTTTGACTTCACACACCTCCATTCCATGACTTCACACACCTCCATTCTATGAGTTCACACACCTCCATTATATGAGTTCACACACCTCCAATTTGACTTCACACACCTCCATTCTATGACTACACACACCTTCATTCTTACTTCAGAAACATCCATTCTCTGACTTCACACACCTCCATTCTATGAGTTCACAAACCTCCATTCTATGACTTCACACACCTACATTCTGAATCCACACACCTCCATTCTGTGACTTCACACACCTCAATTCTGTGACTTCAGACACCTCCATTCTGACTTCACACACCTCCATTCTACGACTTCACACACCTCCATTCTATGACTTCACACACCTCCATTTTGTGACTTCACACACCTAAATTCTATGACTTCACACACCTCCATTATGACTTCACACACCTCCATTCTATGACTTCACACACCTCCATTCTGACTTCACACACCTCCATTCTGTGACTTCACACACCTCGATCCTATGACTTCACACACCTACATTCAATGAATTAACACACCTCCATTCTGTGATTTCACAAACCTCCATTCTATGACTTCACACACCTCCATTCTGTGAGTTCACACACCTCCATTCTGAGTTCACACACCTCAATTCTCTGACTTCACAAACCTCCATTCTGAGTTCACAGACCTCCATTCTATGACTTCACACACCTCCATTCTATGACTTCACTCACCTCCATTCTGACTTCACACACCTCCATTCTGACTTCACACACCTTAAGTCTGTGACTTCACACACCTCCATTCTATGATTTCACACACTTCCATTCTATGACTTCACACACCTCCATTCTGTGGCTTCACACACCTACATTCTGAGTTCACATAACTCCATTCTGTGACTTCACACACCTCCATTCTGTGATTTCACACACCTCCAATCTGACTTCACACGCCTCCATTCTGAATTCACACACCTCCATTCTGACTTCACCCAGCTCCATTCTATGAATTCACACACCTCCATTCTGTGACTTCACACACCACCTTTTTGACTTCACACACCTCCATTCTCTGACTTCACACACCTCCATTCTGTGACTTCACACACCTCCGTTTTGACTTCACACACTTCCAATCTATGACTTCACACACCTCCATTCTGTGACTTCACACACCTCCGTTTTGACTTCACACACTTCCAATCTGTGACTTCACACACCTCCATTCTGTGACTTCACACACCTCTATTGTTTCACTTCACACACCTCCATTCTTTGACTTCACACACCGCCATTCCATGACCTCACAAACCTCCATTCTGTGAGTTCACACACCTCCATTCTATGAGTTCACACACCTCCAATTTGACTTCACACATCTCCATTCTATGACTTCACACACCTTCATTCTTACTTCAGAAACATCCATTCTCTTACTTCACACACCTCCATTCTATGACTTCACAAACCTCCATTCTGTGACTTCACACACCTCCATTCTGTGTTCACACACCTCCTTTCTATGACTTCACTCACTTCCATTCTATAACTTCACACACCTCCATTCTGTGGCTTCACACACCTACATTCTGAATTCACACTCCTCCATTCTGTGACTTCACACACCTCCATTCTGTGACTTCACACACCTCCATTCTGTGACTTCACACACCTCGATGCTATGACTTCACACACCTCCATTCAATGACTTAACACACCTCCATTCTGTGATTTCACAATCCTCCATTCTATGACTTCACACACCTCCATTCTGTGACTTCACACACCTCCATTCTGAGTTCACACACCTCAATTCTCTGACTTCACAAACCTCCATTCTGAGTTCACAGACCTCCATTCTATGACTTCACACACCTCCATTCTATGACTTCACTCACCTCCATTCTGACTTCACACACCTCCATTCTGACTTCACACACCTTAAGTCTGTGACTTCACACACCTCCATTCTATGATTTCACACACTTCCATTCTATGACTTCACACACCTCCATTCTGTGGCTTCACACACCTACATTCTGAGTTCACACAACTCCATTCTGTGACTTCACACACCTCCATTCTGTGATTTCACACACCTCCAATCTGACTTCACACGCCTCCATTCTATGACTTGACACACCTCCATTCGTTGACATCAAAAAACACCATTCTATGACTTCACACAACTCCATTTTGACTTCACACACCTCCATTCTATGAGTTCACACACCTCCATTTTATGACTTCACACACCTCCATTCTATGACTTCCCACACCTCAATTCTATGACTTCAAAGAACTCCATTCTATGACTTCACACACCTCCATTCTGTGACTTCACACACCTCCACTCTATGACTTCAAACACCTTCATTCTTACTTCACAAACATCCATTCTGTGACTTCACATTCCTCCATTCTGTGACTTCACACACCTTCATTCTGACTTCACACACCTCCATTCTGTGACTTCACACACCTCCATTATATGATTTCTCACACCTCCATTCTGTGACTTCACACACCACCTTTTTGACTTCACACACCTCCATTCTGTGACTTCACACACCTCCATTCTGTGACTTCACACACCTCCTTTTTGACTTCACACACTTCCATTCTGTGACTTCACACACCTCCATTCTGTGACGTCACACACCTCTATTTTTTCACTTCACACACCTCCATTCTTTGACTTCACACACCTCCATTCCATGACTTCACACACCTCCATTCTATGAGTTCACACACCTCCATTATATGAGTTCACACACCTCCAATTTGACTTCACACACCTCCATTCTATGACTACACACACCTTCATTCTTACTTCAGAAACATCCATTCTCTGACTTCACACACCTCCATTCTATGAGTTCACAAACCTCCATTCTGTGACTTCACACACCTCGATTCTGAGTTCACACACCTCCATTCTGTGACTTCACAAACCTCCATTCTGACTTCACAGACCTCCATTATATGACTTCACACACCTCCATTCTATGACTTCACTCACCTCCATTCTGACTTCACACACCTCCATTCTGACTTCACACACCTTAAGTCTGTGACTTCACACACCTCCATTCTATGATTTCACACACTTCCATTCTATGACTTCACACACCTCCATTTTGTGGCTTCACACACCTACATTCTAAGTTCACATAACTCCATTCTTTGACTTCACACACCTCCATTCTGTGATTTCACACACCTCCAATCTGACTTCACATGCCTCCATTCTGAATTCACACACCTCCATTCTGACTTTACCCAGCTCCATTCTATGAATTCACACACCTCCATTCTGTGACTTCACACACCTCCGTTTTGACTTCACACACTTCCAATCTATGACTTCACACACCTCCATTCTGTGACTTCACACACCTCCGTTTTGACTTCACACACTTCCAATCTGTGACTTTACACACCTCCATTCTGTAACTTCACACACCTCTATTGTTTCACTTCTCACACCTCCATTCTTTGACTTCAACCACCGCCATTCCATGACCTCACATACCTCCATTCTATGAGTTCACACACCTCCATTCTATGAGTTCACACACCTCCATTCTATGAGTTCACACACCTCCAATTTGACTTCACACATCTCCATTCTATTACTTCACACACCTTCATTCTTACTTCAGAAACATCCATTCTCTTACTTCACACACCTCCATTCTATGACTTCACAAACCTCCATTCTGTGACTTCACACACCTCCATTCTGTGTTTACACACCTCCTTTCTATGACTTCACACACTTCCATTCTATAACTTCACACACCTCCATTCTGTGACTTCACACACCTCGATCCTATGACTTCACACACCTCCATTCAATGACTTAACACACCTCCATTCTGTGATTTCACAATCCTCCATTCTATGACTTCACACACCTCCATTCTGTGATTTCACACACCTCCATTCTGAGTTCACACACCTCAATTCTCTGACTTCACAAACCTCCATTCTGAGTTCACAGACCTCCATTCTATGACTTCACACACCTCCATTCTATGACTTCACTCACCTCCATTCTGACTTCACACACCTCCATTCTGACTTCACACACCTTAAGTCTGTGACTTCACACACCTCCATTCTATGATTTCACACACTTCCATTCTATGACTTCACACACCTCCATTCTGTGGCTTCACACACCTACATTCTGAGTTCACACAACTCCATTCTGTGACTTCACACACCTCCATTCTGTGATTTCACACACCTCCAATCTGACTTCACACGCCTCCATTCTATGACTTGACACACCTCCATTCGTTGACATCAAAAAACACCATTCTATGACTTCACACAACTCCATTTTGACTTCACACACCTCCATTCTATGAGTTCACACACCTCCATTTTATGACTTCACACACCTCCATTCTATGACTTCCCACACCTCAATTCTATGACTTCACAGAACTCCATTCTATGACTTCACACACCTCCATTCTGTGACTTCACACACCTCCACTCTATGACTTCAAACACCTTCATTCTTGCTTCACAAACATCCATTCTGTGACTTCACATTCCTCCATTCTGTGACTTCACACACCTTCATTGTGACTTCACACACCTCCATTCTGTGACTTCACACACATCCATTATATGATTTCTCACACCTCCATTCTGTGACTTCACACACCACCTTTTTGACTTCACACACCTCCATTCTGTGACTTCACACACCTCCATTCTGTGACTTCACACACCTCCGTTTTGACTTCACACACTTCCATTCTGTGACTTCACACACCTCCATTCTGTGACGTCACACACCTCTATTGTTTCACTTCACACACCTCCATTCTTTGACTTCACACACCTCCATTCCATGACTTCACACACCTCCATTCTATGAGTTCACACACCTCCATTATATGAGTTCACACACATCCAATTTGACTTCACACACCTCCATTCTATGACTACACACACCTTCATTCTTACTTCAGAAACATCCATTCTCTGACTTCACACACCTCCATTCTATGAGTTCACAAACCTCCATTCTGTGACTTCACACACCTCCATTCTGAGTTCACACACCTCCATTCTGTGACTTCACACACCTCCATTCTTCCTTCACACACCTCCATTCTATGACTTCACACACTTCCATTCTATGACTTCACACACCTCCATTCTGTGGCTTCACACACCTCCATTCTGAGTTCACACACCTCCATTCTGTGACTTCACACACCTCCATTCTGTGACTTCACACACCTCCACCCTGTGACTTCACACACCTCGATCCTATAACTTCACACACCTCCATTCTATGAATTCACACACCTCCATTCTGTGATTTCACACACCTCCATTATAACTTCACACACCTCCATTCTGTGACTTCACACACCTCCATTCTGAGTTCACACACCTCCATTCTATGACTTCACAAACACGCATTCTGAGTTCACAGACCTCCATTCTATGACTTCACACACTTCCATTCTATGACTTCACACACTTCCATTTTGACTTCACACACCTCCATTCTGACTTCACACACCTCAATTCTTTGACTTCACACACCTCCATTCTATGATTTCACAGACCTCATTTCTGAGTTGACACACCTCCATTCTGTGATTTCACACACCTCCAATCTGACTTCACACACCTCCATTCTATGACTTCACACACCTCCATTCGTTGACATCAAAAACAACCATTCTATGACTTCACACAACTCCATTGTGACTTCACCCACCTCCATTCTATGAATTCACACACCTCCATTTTATGACTTCACACATCTCCATTATATGACTTCACACACCTCCATTCTGTGACTTCACACACCTCCATTCTATGACTTCACAAACCTCCATTCTGAGTTCACAGTCCCCCATTCTATGACTTCACACACCTCCATTCTATGACTTCACACTCCTCCATTCTATGACTTCACACACCTCCATTCTGTGACTTCACACACCTCCATTCTATGACTTCACACACCTCCATTCTGTGACTTCACACACCTCCATTCTGTGACTTCACACACCTCCATTGTATGACTTCACACACCTGCAATTTTACTTCACACACCTTCATTCCATGAGTTCACACACCTGCGTTGTGGCTTCACACACCTCCTTTCTATGATTTCACACACCTCCATTCTGAATTCACACACCTCCATTCTGACTTCACACACCTCTATTCTGTGTCTTCACAGACTTCCATTCTGTGACTTCACACACCTCCATTTTGACTTCACACACTTCAATTCTGTGACTTCACACACCTCCTGTTGTGAGCCAGAGTGGAATCAAACTGTACCTTGGCTTGCATCAGACGATGGCTTTATTGTCTTATTGCTTTCTGGCCCTATTCTATGCAAATGACCTGAGAATTACCATATGAATGTAACACCTGGAGGTTCCCTGGGTCAGGAGGAGGGAAGAAGGGGGAGTGGAAAATAAACCGGCAGTCTCGGCAATCTTTACCTGGACTGCGGACATCCCGGACCCGCTGTGTCTGTCTCTCTTCTATTTCTTGCTAGTCCTTACCCCCGATTTCAGGAACCCCAATCTGCGAACCCTGGTTTGCCGCCGGTTGGCCCCGGCAACCTCCATTCTGTGACTTCACACACCTCCATTCTTTGACTTCACACACCTCCATTCTTGGACTTCACACAACTCCATTCCATGACTTCACACACCTCAATTCTATGAGTTCACACACCTCCATTCTATGAGTTCACACACCTCCATTTTGACTTCACACACCTCCATTCTATGACTTCACACACCTCCATTCTGTGACTTCACACACCTCCGTTTTGACTTCACACACTTCCATTCTGTGACTTCACACACCTCCATTCCATGACTTCACAAACCTCCATTCTATTAGTTCACACACCTCCATTCTATGAGTTCACACACATCCAATTTGACTTCACACACCTCCATTCTATGACTTCACACACCTTCATTCTTACTTCAGAAACATCCATTCTGTGACTTCACACACCTCCATTCGTTGACATCAAAAGCCACCATTCTATGACTTCACACAACTCCATTTTAACTTCACACACCTCCATTCTATGAGTTCACACACCTCCATTCTATGATTTCACACACCTCAATTCTATGACTTCACACACGTCCATTCTATAACTTCACACACCTCCATTCTGTGACTTCACACACCTCCACTCTATGACTTCAAACACCTTCATTCTTACTTCACAAACATCCATTCTGTGACTTCTCACACCTCAATTCTGTGACTTCACACACCTACATTCTGACTTCACACACCTCCATTCTATGACTTCACACACCTCCATTCTATAACTTCACACACCTCCATTTTGTGACTTCACACACCTAAATTCTATGACTTCACAAACCTCCATTGTGACTTCACACACCTCCATTCTATGAGTTCACACACCTCCATTCTCACTTCACACACCTCCATTCTCTGACTTCACACACCTCAATTCTGTGAGGTGACACACCTCCATTCTGACTTCACACACCTTCATTCTGTGATTTCACACACCTCCATTCTATGACTTTACACACCTCCATTCTGTGACTTCACACACCTCCATTCTGACTACACACCACTCCATTCTGACTTCACACACGTCCATTCTGACTTCACCCAGCTCCATTCTATGAATTCACACACCTCCATTCTGTGACTTCACACACCACCTTTTTGACTTCACACACCTCCATTCTCTGACTTCACACACCTCCATTCTGTGACTTCACACACCTCCGTTTTGACTTCACACACTTCCAATCTGTGACTTCACACACCTCCATTCTGTGACTTCACACACCTCTATTGTTTCACTTCACACACCTCCATTCTTTGACTTCACACACCGCCATTCCATGACCTCACAAACCTCCATTCTATGAGTTCACACACCTCCATTCTATGAGTTCACACACCTCCAATTTGACTTCACACATCTCCATTCTTTGACTTCACACACCTTCATTCTTACTTCAGAAACATCCATTGTCTTACTTCTCACACCTCCATTCTATGACTTCACAAACCTCCATTCTGTGACTTCACACACCTCCATTCTGTGTTCACACACCTCCTTTCTATGACTTCACACACTTCCATTCTATAACTTCACACACCTCCATTCTGTGGCTTCACACACCTACATTCTGAATTCACACACCTCCATTCTGTGACTTCACACACCTCCATTTTGTGACTTCACACACCTCGATCCTATGACTTCACACACCTACATTCAATGAATTAACACACCTCCATTCTGTGATTTCACAAACCTCCATTCTATGATTTCACACACCTCCATTCTGTGAGTTCACACACCTCCATTCTGTGGCTTCACACACCTACATTCTGAGTTCACATAACTCCATTCTTTGACTTCACACACCTCCATTCTGTGATTTCACACACCTCCAATCTGACTTCACACGCCTCCATTCTGAATTCACACACCTCCATTCTGACTTCACCCAGCTCCATTCTATGAATTCACACACCTCCATTCTGTGACTTCACACACCACCTTTTTGACTTCACACACCTCCATTCTCTGACTTCACACACCTCCATTCTGTGACTTCACACACCTCCGTTTTGACTTCACACACTTCCAATCTATGACTTCACACACCTCCATTCTGTGACTTCACACACCTCCGTTTTGACTTCACACACTTCCAATCTGTGACTTCACACACCTCCATTCTGTAACTTCACACACCTCTATTGTTTCACTTCTCACACCTCCATTCTTTGACTTCACACACCGCCATTCCATGACCTCACAAACCTCCATTCTGTGAGTTCACACACCTCCATTCTATGAGTTCACACACCTCCAATTTGACTTCACACATCTCCATTCTATGACTTCACACACCTTCATTCTTACTTCACAAACCTCCATTCTGTGACTTCACACACCTCCATTCTGTGTTCACACACCTCCTTTCTATGACTTCACACACTTCCATTCTATAACTTCACACACCTCCATTCTGTGGCTTCACACACCTACATTCTGAATTCACACACCTCCATTCTGTGACTTCACACACCTCCATTCTGTGACTTCACACACCTCCATTCTGTGACTTCACACACCTCGATCCTATGACTTCACACACCTCCATTCAATGACTTAACACACCTCCATTCTGTGATTTCACAATCCTCCATTCTATGACTTCACACACCTCCATTCTGTGACTTCACACACCTCCATTCTTAGTTCACACACCTCAATTCTCTGACTTCACAAACCTCCATTCTGAGTTCACAGACCTCCATTCTATGACTTCACACACCTCCATTCTATGACTTCACTCACCTCCATTCTGACTTCACACACCTCCATTCTGACTTCACACACCTTAAGTCTGTGACTTCACACACCTCCATTCTATGATTTCACACACTTCCATTCTATGACTTCACACACCTCCATTCTGTGGCTTCACACACCTACATTCTGAGTTCACACAACTCCATTCTGTGACTTCACACACTTCCATTCTGTGATTTCACACACCTCCAATCTGACTTCACACGACTCCATTCTATGACTTCACACACCTCCATTCGTTGACATCAAAAAACACCATTCTATGACTTCACACAACTCCATTTTGGCTTCACACACCTCCATTCTATGAGTTCACACACCTCCATTTTATGACTTCACACACCTCCATTCTATGACTTCCCACATCTCAATTCTATGACTTCACAGAACTCCATTCTATGACTTCACACACCTCCATTCTGTGACTTCACACACCTCCACTCTATGACTTCAAACACCTTCATTCTTACTTCACAAACATCCATTCTGTGACTTCACATTCCTCCATTCTGTGACTTCACACACCTTCATTCTGACTTCACACACCTCCATTCTGTGACTTCACACACCTCCATTATATGATTTCTCACACCTCCATTCTGTGACTTCACACACCACCTTTTTGACTTCACACACCTCCATTCTGTGACTTCACACACCTCCATTCTGTGACTTCACACACCTCCGTTTTGACTTCACACACTTCCATTCTGTGACTTCACACACCTCCATTCTGTGACGTCACACACCTCTATTGTTTCACTTCACACACCTCCATTCTTTGACTTCACACACCGCCATTCCATGACTTCACACACCTCCATTCTATGAGTTCACACACCTCCATTATATGAGTTCACACACCTCCAATTTGACTTCACACACCTCCATTCTATGACTACACACACCTTCATTCTTACTTCAGAAACATCCATTCTCTGACTTCACACACCTCCATTCTATGAGTTCACAAACCTCCATTCTGTGACTTCACACACCTCCATTCTGAGTTCACACACCTCCATTCTGTGACTTCACACACCTCCATTCTTCCTTCACACACCTCCTTTCTATGACTTCACACACCTCCATTCTGTGGCTTCACACACCTCCATTCTGAGTTCACACACCTCCATTCTGTGACTTCACACACCTCTATTCTTTGACTTCACACACCTCCACCCTGTGACTTCACACACCTCGATCCTATAACTTCACACACCTCCATTCTATGAATTCACACACCTCCATTCTGTGATTTCACACACCTCCATTATGACTTCACACACCTCCATTCTGTGACTTCACACACCTCCATTCTGAGTTCACACACCTCCATTCTATGACTTCACAAACACGCATTCTGAGTTCACAGACCTCCATTCTATGACTTCACATACTTCCTTTCTATGACTTCACACACTTCCATTTTGACTTCACACACCTCCATTCTGACTTCACACACCTCAATTCTTTGACTTCACACACCTCCATTCTATGATTTCACACACCTCATTTCTGAGTTGACACACCTCCATTCTGTGATTTCACACACCTCCAATCTGACTTCACACACCTCCATTCTATGACTTCACACACCTCCATTCGTTGACATGAAAAACAACCATTCTATGACTTCACACAACTCCATTGTGACTTCACAAAACTCCATTCTGTGATTTCACACACCTCCATACTATGACTTCACACACCTCCATCTATGACTTCACACACCTCCATTCTGAGTTCACACACCTCCATTCTGTGACTTCACACACCACCATTCTGACTTCACACACCTTCATTTTATGACTTCACACACCTCCATTCTGTGACTCCTCACACCTCCATTCTATGACTTCACACTCTTCCATTGTGACGTCACACAACTCCATTCTCTGAGTTCCCACATCTTCATTCTATGATTTCACACACCTCCATTCTGACTTCACACACCTCCATTCTATGACATCACAGACCTCGAATCTGTGACTTCACTCACCTCCACTCTATGACTTCACACTCCTCTATTCTATGACTTCCCACACCTCCTTTCTATGACTTCTCCCACCTCAGTCTATGACTTCACACTCCTCCATTCTGACTTCATACACCTCCATTCTGTGACTTCACACACCTCCATTCGTTGACATCAAAAGCCACCATTCTATGACTTCACACAACTCCATTTTAACTTCACACACCTCCATTCTATGAGTTCACACACCTCCATTTTATGACTTCACACACCTCCATTCTATGACTTCACACACCTCAATTCTATGACTTCACACACGCCCATTCTATAACTTCACACACCTCCATTCTGTGACTTCACACACCTCCACTCTATGACTTCAAACACCTTCATTCTTACTTCACAAACATCCATTCTGTGACTTCTCACAGCTCCATTCTGTGATTTCACACACCTTCATTCTGACTTCACACACCTCCATTCTGTGATTTCACACACCTCAATTCTGTGACTTCACACACCTCCATTCTGACTTCACACACCTCCATTCTATGACTTCAGACACCTCCATTCTATAACTTCACACACCTCCATTTTGTGACTTCACACACCTAAATTCTATGACTTCACAAACCTCCATTGTGACTTCACACACCTCCATTCTATGAGTTCACACACCTCCATTCTGACTTCACACACCTCCATTCTATGACTTCACACACCTCCGTTCTTACTTCACACAGCTCCATTCTGTGGCTTCACAAAACTCCATTCTGTGATTTCACACACCTGCATACTATGACTTCACACACCTCCATTCTGACTTCACACACCTCCATTCTATGACATCACAGACCTCAAATCTGTGACTTCACTCACCTCCACTCTATGACTTCCCAATCCTCCATTCTATGACTTCCCACACCTCCTTTCTATGACTTCACTCACCTCAGTCTATGACTTCCCAACCTCCATTCTGACTTCACACACCTCCATTCTATGACTTCACACACCTCCATTCTGTGACTTCACACACCTCCATTCTATGACTTCAAACACCTTCATTCTTACTTCACAAACATCCATTCTGTGACTTCACACACCTCCTTTCTGTGACTTCACACACCTTCATTCTGACTTCACACACCTCCATTCTCTGACTTCACACACCTCCATTCTATGACTTCACAACCCTCCATTCTGTGACTTCACACACCTCCATTCTGAGTTCACACACCTCCATTCTGTGACTTCACACACCTCCATTCTGTGACTTCACACACCTCCGTTTTGACTTCACACACTTCCATTCTGTGACTTCACACACCTCCATTCTGTGACGTCACACACCTCTATTGTTTCACTTCACACACCTCCATTCTTTGACTTCACACACCTCCATTCCATGACTTCACACACCTCCATTCTATGAGTTCACACACCTCCATTATATGAGTTCACACACCTCCAATTTGACTTCACACACCTCCATTCTATGACTACACACACCTTCATTCTTACTTCAGAAACATCCATTCTCTGACTTCACACACCTCCATTCTATGAGTTCACAAACCTCCATTCTGTGACTTCACACACCTCCATTCTGAGTTCACACACCTCCATTCTGTGACTTCACACACCTCCATTCTTCCTTCACACACCTCCTTTCTATGACTTCACACACCTCCATTCTGTGGCTTCACACACCTCCATTCTGAGTTCACACACCTCCATTCTGTGACTTCACACACCTCCATTCTGTGACTTCACACACCTCCACCCTGTGACTTCACACACCTCGATCCTATAACTTCACACACCTCCATTCTATGAATTCACACACCTCCATTCTGTGATTTCACACACCTCCATTATGACTTCACACACCTCCATTCTGTGACTTCACACACCTCCATTCTGAGTTCACACACCTCCCTTCTATGACTTCACAAACACGCATTCTGAGTTCACAGACCTCCATTCCATGACTTCACATACTTCCATTCTATGACTTCACACACTTCCATTTTGACTTCACACACCTCCATTCTGACTTCACACACCTCAATTCTTTGACTTCACACACCTCCATTCTATGATTTCACACACCTCTTTTCTGAGTTGACACACCTCCATTCTGTGATTTCACACACCTCCAATCTGACTTCACACACCTCCATTCTATGACTTCACACACCTCCATTCGTTGACATGAAAAACAACCATTCTATGACTTCACACAACTCCATTGTGACTTCACAAAACTCCATTCTGTGATTTCACACACCTCCATACTATGACTTCACACACCTCCATCTATGACTTCACACACCTCCATTCTGAGTTCACACACCTCCATTCTGTGACTTCACACACCACCATTCTGACTTCACACACCTTCATTTTATGACTTCACACACCTCCATTCTGTGACTTCTCACACCTCCATTCTATGACTTCACACTCTTCCATTGTGACGTCACACAACTCCATTCTCTGAGTTCACACATCTTCATTCTATGATTTCACACACCTCCATTCTGACTTCACACACCTCCATTCTATGACATCACAGACCTCGAATCTGTGACTTCACTCACCTCCACTCTATGACTTCACACTCCTCTATTCTATGACTTCCCACACCTCCTTTCTATGACTTCTCCCACCTCAGTCTATGACTTCACACTCCTCCATTCTGACTTCATACACCTCCATTCTGTGACTTCACACACCTCCATTCGTTGACATCAAAAGCCACCATTCTATGACTTCACACAACTCCATTTTAACTTCACACACCTCCATTCTATGAGTTCACACACCTCCATTTTATGACTTCACACACCTCCATTCTATGACTTCACACACCTCAATTCTATGACTTCACACACGTCCATTCTATAACTTCACACACCTCCATTCTGTGACTTCACACACCTCCACTCTATGACTTCAAACACCTTCATTCTTACTTCACAAACATCCATTCTGTGACTTCTCACACCTCCATTCTGTGATTTCACACACCTTCATTCTGACTTCACACACCTCCATTCTGTGATTTCACACACCTCAATTCTGTGACTTCACACACCTCCATTCTGACTTCACACACCTCCATTCTATGACTTCAGACACCTCCATTCTATAACTTCACACACCTCCATTTTGTGACTTCACACACCTAAATTCTATGACTTCACAAACCTCCATTGTGACTTCACACACCTCCATTCTATGAGTTCACACACCTCCATTCTGACTTCACACACCTCCATTCTATGACTTCACACACCTCCGTTCTTACTTCACACAGCTCCATTCTGTGACTTCACAAAACTCCATTCTGTGATTTCACACACCTGCATACTATGACTTCACACACCTCCATTCTGACTTCACACACCTCCATTCTATGACATCACAGACCTCAAATCTGTGACTTCACTCACCTCCACTCTATGACTTCCCAATCCTCCATTCTATGACTTCCCACACCTCCTTTCTATGACTTCACTCACCTCAGTCTATGACTTCACACACCTCCATTCTGACTTCACACACCTCCATTCTATGACTTCACACACCTCCATTCTGTGACTTCACACACCTCCATTCTATGACTTCAAACACCTTCATTCTTACTTCACAAACATCCATTCTGTGACTTCACACACCTCCTTTCTGTGACTTCACACACCTTCATTCTGACTTCACACACGTCCATTCTCTGACTTCACACACCTCCATTCTATGACTTCACAAACCTCCATTCTGTGACTTCACAAACCTCCATTCTGAGTTCACACACCTCCATTTTGTGACTTCACACACCTCCATTCGTTGACATCAAAAACCACCATTCTATGACTTCACACAACTCCATTTTAACTTCACACAACTCCATTTTAACTTCACACACCTCCATTCTATGAGTTCACACACCTCCATTTTATGACTTCACACACCTCCTTTCTATGACTTCACACACCTCAATTCTATGACTTCACACACGTCCATTCTATGACTTCACACACCTCCATTCTGTGACTTCACACACCTTCACTCTATGACTTCAAACACCTTCATTCTTACTTCACAAACATCCATTCTGTGACTTCACACATCTCCATTCTGTGATTTCACACACCTTCATTCTGACTTCACACACCTCCATTCTGTGACTTCACACACCTCAATTCTGTGACTTCACACACCTCCATTCTGACTTCACACACCTCCATTCTATGACTTCACACACCTCCATTCTGACTTCACACACCTCCATTCTATGACTTCACACACCTCCGTTCTGAATTCACACAGCTCCATTCTGTGACTTCACAAAACTCCATTCTGTGATTTCACACACCTCCATACTATGACTTCTCACACCTCCATCTATGACTTCACACACCTCCATTCTGAGTTCACACACCTCCATTCTGTGACTTCACACACCTCCATTCTGACTTCACACACCTTCATTTTATGACTTCACACAACTCCATTCTGTGACTTCTCACACCTCCATTCTATGACTTCACACTCTTCCATTGTGACGTCACACAACTCCATTCTCTGAGTTCACACATCTTCATTCTATGATTTCACACACCTCCATTCTGACTTCACACACCTCCATTCTATGACATCACAGACCTCGAATCTGTGACTTCACTCACCTCCACTCTATGACTTCACACTCCTCTATTCTATGACTTCCCACACCTCCTTTCTATGACTTCTCCCACCTCAGTCTATGACTTCACACTCCTCCATTCAGACTTCACACACCTCCACTCTATGACTTCAAACACCTTCATTCTTACTTCACAAACATCCATTCTCTGACTTCACATACGTCCTTTCTGTGATTTCACACACCTTCATTCTGACTTCACACACCTCCATTCTGTGACTTCACACACCTCCATTCTGTGACTTCACACACCTCCATTCTATGACTTCACACACCTCAATTCTATGACTTCACACACCTCCATTCTATGACTTCACACACCTCCATTCTGTGACTTCACACACCTCCATTCTATGACTTCACACACCTGCAATTTTACTTCACACACCTTCATTCCATGAGTTCACACACCTGCGTTGTGGCTTCACACACCTCCATTCTATGATTTCAAACACCTCCATTCTGACTTCACACACCTCCATTCTGACTTCACACACCTCTATTCGGTGTCTTCACAGACTTCCATTCTGTGACTTCACACACCTCCATTTTGACTTCACACACTTCAATTCTGTGACTTCACACACCTCCTGTTGTGAGCCAGAGTGGAATCAAACTGTACCTTGGCTTGCATCAGACGATGGCTTTATTGTCTTATTGCTTTCTGGCCCTATTCTATGCAAATGACCTGAGAATTACCATATGAATGTAACACCTGGAGGTTCCCTGGGTCAGGAGGAGGGAAGAAGGGGGAGTGGAAAATAAACCGGCAGTCTCGGCAATCTTTACCTGGACTGCGGACATCCCGGACCCGCTGTGTCTGTCTCTCTTCTATTTCTTGCTAGTCCTTGCCCCCGATTTCAGGAACCCCAATCTGGGAACCCTGGTTTGCCGCCGGTTGGCCCCGGCAACCTCCATTCTGTGGCTTCACACACCTCCATTCTTTGACTTCACACACCTCCATTCTTGGACTTCACACAACTCCATTCCATGACTTCACACACCTCAATTCTATGAGTTCACACACCTCCATTCTATGAGTTCACACACCTCCATTTTGACTTCACACACCTCCATTCTATGACTTCACACACCTCCATTCTGTGACTTCACACACCTCGGTTTTGACTTCACACACTTCCATTCTGTGACTTCACACACCTCCATTCTGTGACTTCACACACCTCTATTGTTTCACTTCACACACCTCCATTCTTTGACTTCACACACCTCCATTCCATGACTTCACACACCTCCATTCTATGAGTTCACACACCTCCATTCTATGAGTTCACACACATCCAATTTGACTTCACACACCTCCATTCTATGACTACACACACCTTCATTCTTACTTCAGAAACATCCATTCTCTGACTTCACACACCTCCATTCTATGAGTTCACAAACCTCCATTCTGTGACTTCACACACCTCCATTCTGAGTTCACACACCTCCATTCTGTGACTTCACACACCTCCATTCTTCCTTCACACACCTCCATTCTATGACTTCACACACTTCCATTCTATGACTTCACACACCTCCATTCTGTGGCTTCACACACCTCCATTCTGAGTTCACACACCTCCATTCTCTGACTTCACACACCTCCATTCTGTGACTTCACACACCTCCACCCTGTGACTTCACACACCTCGATCCTATAACTTCACACACCTCCATTCTATGAATTCACACACCTCCATTCTGTGATTTCACACACCTCCATTATAACTTCACACACCTCCATTCTGTGACTTCACACACCTCCATTCTGAGTTCACACACCTCCATTCTATGACTTCACAAACACGCATTCTGAGTTCACAGACCTCCATTCTATGACTTCACACACTTCCATTCTATGACTTCACACACTTCCATTTTGACTTCACACACCTCCATTCTGACTTCACACACCTCAATTCTTTGACTTCACACACCTCCATTCTATGATTTCACAGACCTCATTTCTGAGTTGACACACCTCCATTCTGTGATTTCACACACCTCCAATCTGACTTCACACACCTCCATTCTATGACTTCACACACCTCCATTCGTTGACATCAAAAACAACCATTCTATGACTTCACACAACTCCATTGTGACTTCACCCACCTCCATTCTATGAATTCACACACCTCCATTTTATGACTTCACACACCTCCATTATATGACTTCACACACCTCCATTCTGTGACTTCACACACCTCCATTCTATGACTTCACAAACCTCCATTCTGAGTTCACAGTCCCCCATTCTATGACTTCACACACCTCCATTCTATGACTTCACACTCCTCCATTCTATGACTTCACACACCTCCATTCTGTGACTTCACACACCTCCATTCTATGACTTCACACACCTCCATTCTGTGACTTCACACACCTCCATTCTGTGACTTCACACACCTCCATTGTATGACTTCACACACCTGCAATTTTACTTCACACACCTTCATTCCATGAGTTCACACACCTGCGTTGTGGCTTCACACACCTCCTTTCTATGATTTCACACACCTCCATTCTGAATTCACACACCTCCATTCTGACTTCACACACCTCTATTCTGTGTCTTCACAGACTTCCATTCTGTGACTTCACACACCTCCATTTTGACTTCACACACTTCAATTCTGTGACTTCACACACCTCCTGTTGTGAGCCAGAGTGGAATCAAACTGTACCTTGGCTTGCATCAGACGATGGCTTTATTGTCTTATTGCTTTCTGGCCCTATTCTATGCAAATGACCTGAGAATTACCATATGAATGTAACACCTGGAGGTTCCCTGGGTCAGGAGGAGGGAAGAAGGGGGAGTGGAAAATAAACCGGCAGTCTCGGCAATCTTTACCTGGACTGCGGACATCCCGGACCCGCTGTGTCTGTCTCTCTTCTATTTCTTGCTAGTCCTTGCCCCCGATTTCAGGAACCCCAATCTGCGAACCCTGGTTTGCCGCCGGTTGGCCCCGGCAACCTCCATTCTGTGACTTCACACACCTCCATTCTTTGACTTCACACACCTCCATTCTTGGACTTCACACAACTCCATTCCATGACTTCACACACCTCAATTCTATGAGTTCACACACCTCCATTCTATGAGTTCACACACCTCCATTTTGACTTCACACACCTCCATTCTATGACTTCACACACCTCCATTCAGTGACTTCACACACCTCCGTTTTGACTTCACACACTTCCATTCTGTGACTTCACACACCTCCATTCCATGACTTCACAAACCTCCATTCTATTAGTTCACACACCTCCATTCTATGAGTTCACACACATCCAATTTGACTTCACACACCTCCATTCTATGACTTCACACACCTTCATTCTTACTTCAGAAACATCCATTCTGTGACTTCACACACCTCCATTCGTTGACATCAAAAGCCACCATTCTATGACTTCACACAACTCCATTTTAACTTCACACACCTCCATTCTATGAGTTCACACACCTCCATTCTATGATTTCACACACCTCAATTCTATGACTTCACACACGTCCATTCTGTAACTTCACACACCTCCATTCTGTGACTTCACACACCTCCACTCTATGACTTCAAACACCTTCATTCTTACTTCACAAACATCCATTCTGTGACTTCTCACACCTCCATTCTGTGATTTCACACACCTTCATTCTGACTTCACACACCTCCATTCTGTGATTTCACACACCTCAATTCTGTGACTTCACACACCTACATTCTGACTTCACACACCTCCATTCTATGACTTCACACACCTCCATTCTATAACTTCACACACCTCCATTTTGTGACTTCACACACCTAAATTCTATGACTTCACAAACCTCCATTGTGACTTCACACACCTCCATTCTATGAGTTCACACACCTCCATTCTCACTTCACACACCTCCATTCTATGACTTCACACACCTCAATTCTGTGAGGTGACACACCTCCATTCTGACTTCACACACCTTCATTCTGTGATTTCACACACCTCCATTCTATGACTTTACACACCTCCATTCTGTGACTTCACACACCTCCATTCTGACTACACACCACTCCATTCTGACTTCACACACGTCCATTCTGACTTCACCCAGCTCCATTCTATGAATTCACACACCTCCATTCTGTGACTTCACACACCACCTTTTTGACTTCACACACCTCCATTCTCTGACTTCACACACCTCCATTCTGTGACTTCACACACCTCCGTTTTGACTTCACACACTTCCAATCTATGACTTCACACACCTCCATTCTGTGACTTCACACACCTCCGTTTTGACTTCACACACTTCCAATCTGTGACTTCACACACCTCCATTCTGTGACTTCACACACCTCTATTGTTTCACTTCACACACCTCCATTCTTTGACTTCACACACCGCCATTCCATGACCTCACAAACCTCCATTCTATGAGTTCACACACCTCCATTCTATGAGTTCACACACCTCCAATTTGACTTCACACATCTCCATTCTTTGACTTCACACACCTTCATTCTTACTTCAGAAACATCCATTGTCTTACTTCTCACACCTCCATTCTATGACTTCACAAACGTCCATTCTGTGACTTCACACACCTCCATTCTGTGTTCACACACCTCCTTTCTATGACTTCACACACTTCCATTCTATAACTTCACACACCTCCATTCTGTGGCTTCACACACCTACATTCTGAATTCACACACCTCCATTCTGTGACTTCACACACCTCCATTCTGTGACTTCACACACCTCGATCCTATGACTTCACACACCTACATTCAATGAATTAACACACCTCCATTCTGTGATTTCACAAACCTCCATTCTATGACTTCACACACCTCCATTCTGTGAGTTCACACATCTCCATTCTGAGTTCACACACCTCAATTCTATGACTTCACAAACCTCCATTCTGACTTCACAGACCTCCATTATATGACTTCACACACCTCCATTCTATGATTTCACACACTTCCATTCTATGACTTCACACACCTCCATTCTGTGGCTTCACACACCTACATTCTGAGTTCACATAACTCCATTCTTTGACTTCACACACCTCCATTCTGTGATTTCACACACCTCCAATCTGACTTCACACGCCTCCATTCTGAATTCACACACCTCCATTCTGACTTCACCCAGCTCCATTCTATGAATTCACACACCTCCATTCTGTGACTTCACACACCACCTTTTTGACTTCACACACCTCCATTCTCTGACTTCACACACCTCCATTCTGTGACTTCACACACCTCCGTTTTGACTTCACACACTTCCAATCTATGACTTCACACACCTCCATTCTGTGACTTCACACACCTCCGTTTTGACTTCACACACTTCCAATCTGTGACTTCACACACCTCCATTCTGTAACTTCACACACCTCTATTGTTTCACTTCTCACACCTCCATTCTGTGAGTTCACACACCTCCATTCTATGAGTTCACACACCTCCAATTTGACTTCACACATCTCCATTCTATGACTTCACACACCTTCATTCTTACTTCAGAAACATCCATTCTCTTACTTCACACACCTCCATTCTATGACTTCACAAACCTCCATTCTGTGACTTCACACACCTCCATTCTGTGTTCACACACCTCCTTTCTATGACTTCACACACTTCCATTCTATAACTTCACACACCTCCATTCTGTGGCTTCACACACCTACATTCTGAATTCACACACCTCCATTCTGTGACTTCACACACCTCCATTCTGTGACTTCACACACCTCCATTCTGTGACTTCACACACCTCAATCCTATGACTTCACACACCTCCATTCAATGACTTAACACACCTCCATTCTGTGATTTCACAATCCTCCATTCTATGACTTAACACACCTCCATTCTGTGACTTCACACACCTCCATTCTTAGTTCACACACCTCAATTCTCTGACTTCACAAACCTCCATTCTGAGTTCACAGACCTCCATTCTATGACTTCACACACCTCCATTCTATGACTTCACTCACCTCCATTCTGACTTCACACACCTCCATTCTGACTTCACACACCTTTAGTCTGTGACTTCACACACCTCCATTCTATGATTTCACACACTTCCATTCTATGACTTCACACACCTCCATTCTGTGGCTTCACACACCTACATTCTGAGTTCACACAACTCCATTCTGTGACTTCACACACTTCCATTCTGTGATTTCACACACCTCCAATCTGACTTCACACGACTCCATTCTATGACTTCACACATCCATTCGTTGACATCAAAAAACACCATTCTATGACTTCACACAACTCCATTTTGGCTTCACACACCTCCATTCTATGAGTTTACACACCTCCATTTTATGACTTCACACACCTCCATTCTATGACTTCCCACACCTCAATTCTATGACTTCACAGAACTCCATTCTATGACTTCACACACCTCCATTCTGTGACTTCACACACCTCCACTCTATGACTTCAAACACCTTCATTCTTACTTCACAAACATCCATTCTGTGACTTCACATTCCTCCATTCTGTGACTTCACACACCTTCATTCTGACTTCACACACCTCCATTCTGTGACTTCACACACCTCCATTATATGATTTCTCACACCTCCATTCTGTGACTTCACACACCACCTTTTTGACTTCACACACCTCCATTCTGTGACTTCACACACCTCCATTCTGTGACTTCACACACCTCCGTTTTGACTTCACACACTTCCATTCTGTGACTTCACACACCTCCATTCTGTGACGTCACACACCTCTATTGTTTCACTTCACACACCTCCATTCTTTGACTTCACACACCTCCATTCCATGACTTCACACACCTCCATTCTATGAGTTCACACACCTCCATTATATGAGTTCACACACCTCCAATTTGACTTCACACACCTCCATTCTATGACTACACACACCTTCATTCTTACTTCAGAAACATCCATTCTCTGACTTCACACACCTCCATTCTATGAGTTCACAAACCTCCATTCTGTGACTTCACACACCTCCATTCTGAGTTCACACACCTCCATTCTGTGACTTCACACACCTCCATTCTTCCTTCACACACCTCCTTTCTATGACTTCACACACCTCCATTCTGTGGCTTCACACACCTCCATTCTGAGTTCACACACCTCCATTCTGTGACTTCACACACCTCTATTCTGTGACTTCACACACCTCCACCCTGTGACTTCACACACCTCGATCCTATAACTTCACACACCTCCATTCTATGAATTCACACACCTCCATTCTGTGATTTCACACACCTCCATTATGACTTCACACACCTCCATTCTGTGACTTCACACACCTCCATTCTGAGTTCACACACCTCCATTCTATGACTTCACAAACACGCATTCTGAGTTCACAGACCTCCATTCTATGACTTCACATACTTCCTTTCTATGACTTCACACACTTCCATTTTGACTTCACACACCTCCATTCTGACTTCACACACCTCAATTCTTTGACTTCACACACCTCCATTCTATGATTTCACACACCTCATTTCTGAGTTGACACACCTCCATTCTGTGATTTCACACACCTCCAATCTGACTTCACACACCTCCATTCTATGACTTCACACACCTCCATTCGTTGACATGAAAAACAACCATTCTATGACTTCACACAACTCCATTGTGACTTCACAAAACTCCATTCTGTGATTTCACACACCTCCATACTATGACTTCACACACCTCCATCTATGACTTCACACACCTCCATTCTGAGTTCACACACCTCCATTCTGTGACTTCACACACCACCATTCTGACTTCACACACCTTCATTTTATGACTTCACACACCTCCATTCTGTGACTTCTCACACCTCCATTCTATGACTTCACACTCTTCCATTGTGACGTCACACAACTCCATTCTCTGAGTTCACACATCTTCATTCTATGATTTCACACACCTCCATTCTGACTTCACACACCTCCATTCTATGACATCACAGACCTCGAATCTGTGACTTCACTCACCTCCACTCTATGACTTCACACTCCTCTATTCTATGACTTCCCACACCTCCTTTCTATGACTTCTCCCACCTCAGTCTATGACTTCACACTCCTCCATTCTGACTTCATACACCTCCATTCTGTGACTTCACACACCTCCATTCGTTGACATCAAAAGCCACCATTCTATGACTTCACACAACTCCATTTTAACTTCACACACCTCCATTCTATGAGTTCACACACCTCCATTTTATGACTTCACACACCTCCATTCTATGACTTCACACACCTCAATTCTATGACTTCACACACGTCCATTCTATAACTTCACACACCTCCATTCTGTGACTTCACACACCTCCACTCTATGACTTCAAACACCTTCATTCTTACTTCACAAACATCCATTCTGTGACTTCTCACAGCTCCATTCTGTGATTTCACACACCTTCATTCTGACTTCACACACCTCCATTCTGTGATTTCACACACCTCAATTCTGTGACTTCACACACCTCCATTCTGACTTCACACACCTCCATTCTATGACTTCAGACACCTCCATTCTATAACTTCACACACCTCCATTTTGTGACTTCACACACCTAAATTCTATGACTTCACAAACCTCCATTGTGACTTCACACACCTCCATTCTATGAGTTCACACACCTCCATTCTGACTTCACACACCTCCATTCTATGACTTCACACACCTCCGTTCTTACTTCACACAGCTCCATTCTGTGGCTTCACAAAACTCCATTCTGTGATTTCACACACCTGCATACTATGACTTCACACACCTCCATTCTGACTTCACACACCTCCATTCTATGACATCACAGACCTCAAATCTGTGACTTCACTCACCTCCACTCTATGACTTCCCAATCCTCCATTCTATGACTTCCCACACCTCCTTTCTATGACTTCACTCACCTCAGTCTATGACTTCACACACCTCCATTCTGACTTCACACACCTCCATTCTATGACTTCACACACCTCCATTCTGTGACTTCACACACCTCCATTCTATGACTTCAAACACCTTCATTCTTACTTCACAAACATCCATTCTGTGACTTCACACACCTCCTTTCTGTGACTTCACACACCTTCATTCTGACTTCACACACCTCCATTCTCTGACTTCACACACCTCCATTCTATGACTTCACAACCCTCCATTCTGTGACTTCACACACCTCCATTCTGAGTTCACACACCTCCATTCTGTGACTTCACACACCTCCATTCTGTGACTTCACACACCTCCGTTTTGACTTCACACACTTCCATTCTGTGACTTCACACACCTCCATTCTGTGACGTCACACACCTCTATTGTTTCACTTCACACACCTCCATTCTTTGACTTCACACACCTCCATTCCATGACTTCACACACCTCCATTCTATGAGTTCACACACCTCCATTATATGAGTTCACACACCTCCAATTTGACTTCACACACCTCCATTCTATGACTACACACACCTTCATTCTTACTTCAGAAACATCCATTCTCTGACTTCACACACCTCCATTCTATGAGTTCACAAACCTCCATTCTGTGACTTCACACACCTCCATTCTGAGTTCACACACCTCCATTCTGTGACTTCACACACCTCCATTCTTCCTTCACACACCTCCTTTCTATGACTTCACACACCTCCATTCTGTGGCTTCACACACCTCCATTCTGAGTTCACACACCTCCATTCTGTGACTTCACACACCTCCATTCTGTGACTTCACACACCTCCACCCTGTGACTTCACACACCTCGATCCTATAACTTCACACACCTCCATTCTATGAATTCACACACCTCCATTCTGTGATTTCACACACCTCCATTATGACTTCACACACCTCCATTCTGTGACTTCACACACCTCCATTCTGAGTTCACACACCTCCATTCTATGACTTCACAAACACGCATTCTGAGTTCACAGACCTCCATTCCATGACTTCACATACTTCCATTCTATGACTTCACACACTTCCATTTTGACTTCACACACCTCCATTCTGACTTCACACACCTCAATTCTTTGACTTCACACACCTCCATTCTATGATTTCACACACCTCTTTTCTGAGTTGACACACCTCCATTCTGTGATTTCACACACCTCCAATCTGACTTCACACACCTCCATTCTATGACTTCACACACCTCCATTCGTTGACATGAAAAACAACCATTCTATGACTTCACACAACTCCATTGTGACTTCACAAAACTCCATTCTGTGATTTCACACACCTCCATACTATGACTTCACACACCTCCATCTATGACTTCACACACCTCCATTCTGAGTTCACACACCTCCATTCTGTGACTTCACACACCACCATTCTGACTTCACACACCTTCATTTTATGACTTCACACACCTCCATTCTGTGACTTCTCACACCTCCATTCTATGACTTCACACTCTTCCATTGTGACGTCACACAACTCCATTCTCTGAGTTCACACATCTTCATTCTATGATTTCACACACCTCCATTCTGACTTCACACACCTCCATTCTATGACATCACAGACCTCGAATCTGTGACTTCACTCACCTCCACTCTATGACTTCACACTCCTCTATTCTATGACTTCCCACACCTCCTTTCTATGACTTCTCCCACCTCAGTCTATGACTTCACACTCCTCCATTCTGACTTCATACACCTCCATTCTGTGACTTCACACACCTCCATTCGTTGACATCAAAAGCCACCATTCTATGACTTCACACAACTCCATTTTAACTTCACACACCTCCATTCTATGAGTTCACACACCTCCATTTTATGACTTCACACACCTCCATTCTATGACTTCACACACCTCAATTCTATGACTTCACACACGTCCATTCTATAACTTCACACACCTCCATTCTGTGACTTCACACACCTCCACTCTATGACTTCAAACACCTTCATTCTTACTTCACAAACATCCATTCTGTGACTTCTCACACCTCCATTCTGTGATTTCACACACCTTCATTCTGACTTCACACACATCCATTCTGTGATTTCACACACCTCAATTCTGTGACTTCACACACCTCCATTCTGACTTCACACACCTCCATTCTTTGTGACTTCACACACCTAAATTCTATGACTTCACAAACCTCCATTGTGACTTCACACACCTCCATTCTATGAGTTCACACACCTCCATTCTGACTTCACACACCTCCATTCTATGACTTCACACACCTCCGTTCTTACTTCACACAGCTCCATTCTGTGGCTTCACAAAACTCCATTCTGTGATTTCACACACCTGCATACTATGACTTCACACACCTCCATTCTGACTTCACACACCTCCATTCTATGACATCACAGACCTCAAATCTGTGACTTCACTCACCTCCACTCTATGACTTCCCAATCCTCCATTCTATGACTTCCCACACCTCCTTTCTATGACTTCACTCACCTCAGTCTATGACTTCACACACCTCCATTCTGACTTCACACACCTCCATTCTATGACTTCAAGCACCTCCATTCTATGACTTCAAACACCTTCATTCTTACTTCACAAACATCCATTCTGTGACTTCACACACCTCCTTTCTGTGACTTCACACACCTTCATTCTGACTTCACACACCTCCATTCTCTGACTTCACACACCTCCATTCTATGACTTCACAAACCTCCATTCTGTGACTTCACAAACCTCCATTCTGAGTTCACACACCTCCATTCTGTGACTTCACACACCTCCATTCGTTGACATCAAAAACCACCATTCTATGACTTCACACAACTCCATTTTAACTTCACACAACTCCATTTTAACTTCACACACCTCCATTCTATGAGTTCACACACCTCCATTTTATGACTTCACAGACCTCCTTTCTATGACTTCACACACCTCAATTCTATGACTTCACACACGTCCATTCTATGACTTCACACACCTCCATTCTGTGACTTCACACACCTTCACTCTATGACGTCAAACACCTTCATTCTTACTTCACAAACATCCATTCTGTGACTTCACACATCTCCATTCTGTGATTTCACACACCTTCATTCTGACTTCACACACCTCCATTCTGTGACTTCACACACCTCAATTCTGTGACTTCACACACCTCCATTCTGACTTCACACACCTCCATTCTATGACTTCACACACCTCCATTCTGACTTCACACACCTCCATTCTATGACTTCACACACCTCCGTTCTGAATTCACACAGCTCCATTCTGTGACTTCACAAAACTCCATTCTGTGATTTCACACACCTCCATACTATGACTTCTCACACCTCCATCTATGACTTCACACACCTCCATTCTGAGTTCACACACCTCCATTCTGTGACTTCACACACCTCCATTCTGACTTCACACACCTTCATTTTATGACTTCACACAACTCCATTCTGTGACTTCTCACACCTCCATTCTATGACTTCACACTCTTCCATTGTGACGTCACACAACTCCATTCTCTGAGTTCACACATCTTCATTCTATGATGTCACACACCTCCATTCTGACTTCACACACCTCCATTCTATGACATCACAGACCTCGAATCTGTGACTTCACTCACCTCCACTCTATGACTTCACACTCCTCTATTCTATGACTTCCCACACCTCCTTTCTATGACTTCTCCCACCTCAGTCTATGACTTCACACTCCTCCATTCTGACTTCACACACCTCCACTCTATGACTTCAAACACCTTCATTCTTACTTCACAAACATCCATTCTCTGACTTCACATACGTCCATTCTGTGATTTCACACACCTTCATTCTGACTTCACACACCTCCATTCTGTGACTTCACACACCTCCATTCTGTGACTTCACACACCTCCATTCTATGACTTCACACACCTCAATTCTATGACTTCACACACCTCCATTCTATGACTTCACACACCTCCATTCTGTGACTTCACACACCTCGGTTTTGACTTCACACACTTCCATTCTGTGACTTCACACACCTCCATTCTGTGACTTCACACACCTCTATTGTTTCACTTCACACACCTCCATTCTTTGACTTCACACACCTCCATTCCATGACTTCACAAACCTCCATTCTATTAGTTCACACACCTCCATTCTATGAGTTCACACACATCCAATTTGACTTCACACACCTCCATTCTATGACTTCACACACCTTCATTCTTACTTCAGAAACATCCATTCTCTGATTTCACACACCTCCATTCCATGACTTCACAAACCTCCATTCTGTGACTTCACACACCTCCATTCTGAGTTCACAAACCTCCATTCTGTGACTTCACACACCTCTATCCGTTGACATCAAAAGCCACCATTCTATGACTTCACACAACTCCATTTTAACTTCACACACCTCCATTCTATGAGTTCACACACCTCCATTTTATGACTTCACACACCTCCATTCTATGACTTCACACACCTCAATTCTATGACTTCACACACGTCCATTCTATAACTTCACACACCTCCATTCTGTGACTTCACACACCTCCACTCTATGACTTCAAACACCTTCATTCTTACTTCACAAACATCCCTTCTGTGACTTCTCACACCTCCATTCTGTGATTTCACACACCTTCATTCTGACTTCACACACCTCCATTCTGTGATTTCACACACCTCAATTCTGTGACTTCACACACCTCCATTCTGACTTCACACACCTCCATTCTATGACTTCCCACACCTCCTTTCTATGACTTCACCCACCTCAGTCTATGACTTCACACACCTCCATTCTGACTTCACACACCTCCATTCTATGACTTCACACACCTCCATTCTGTGACTTCACACACCTCCATTCTATGACTTCAAACACCTTCATTCTTACTTCACAAACATCCATTCTGTGACTTCACACACCTCCTTTCTGTGACTTCACACACCTTCATTCTGACTTCACACACCTCCATTCTCTGACTTCACACACCTCCATTCTATGACTTCACAAACCTCCATTCTGTGACTTCACACACCTCCATTCTGAGTTCACACACCTCCATTCTGTGACTTCACACACCTCCATTCGTTGACATCAAAAACCACCATTCTATGACTTTACACAACTCCATTTTAACTTCACACAACTCCATTTTAACTTCACACACCTCCATTCTATGAGTTCACACACCTCCAGTTTATGACTTCACACACCTCCATTCTATGACTTCACACACCTCAATTCTATGACGTCACACACGTCCATTCTATGACTTCACACACCTCCATTCTGTGACTTCACACACCTTCACTCTATGACTTCAAACACCTTCATTCTTACTTCACAAACATCCATTCAGTGACTTCACACACCTCCATTCTGTGATTTCACACACCTTCATTCTGACTTCACACACCTCAATTCTGTGACTTCACACACCTCCATTCTGACTTCACACACCTCCATTCTATGACTTCACACACCTCCATTCTGACTTCACACACCTCCATTCTATGACTTCACACACCTCCGTTCTGAATTCACACAGCTCCATTCTGTGACTTCACAAAACTCCATTCTGTGATTTCACACACCTCCATACTATGACTTCACACACCTCCATCTATGACTTCACACACCTCCATTCTGAGTTCACACACCTCCATTCTGTGACTTCACACACCTCCATTCTGACTTCACACACCTTCATTTTATGACTTCACACACCTCCATTCTGTGACTTCTAACACCTCCATTCTATGACTTCACACTCTTCCATTGTGACATCACACAACTCCATTCTCTGAGTTCACACATCTTCATTCTATGATTTCACACACCTCCATTCTGACATCACACACCTCCATTCTATGACATCACAGACCTCGAATCTGTGACGTCACTCACCTCCACTCTATGACTTCACACTCCTCTATTCTATGACTTCCCACACCTCCTTTCTATGACTTCTCCCACCTCAGTCTATGACTTCACACTCCTCCATTCTGACTTCACACACCTCCACTCTATGACTTCAAACACCTTCATTCTTACTTCACAAACATCCATTCTCTGACTTCACATACGTCCATTCTTACTTCACAAACATCCATTCTCTGACTTCACATACGTCCATTCTGTGATTTCACACACCTTCATTCTGACTTCACACACCTCCATTCTGTGACTTCACACACCTCCATTCTGTGACTTCACACACCTCCATTCTATGACTTCACACACCTCAATTCTATGACTTCACACAACTCCATTCTATGACTTCACACACCTCCATTCTGTGACTTCACACACCTCCATTCTATGACTTCACACACCTGCAATTTTACTTCACACACCTTCATTCCATGAGTGCACACACCTGCGTTGTGGCTTCACACACCTCCATTCTATGATTTCACACACCTCCATTCTGACTTCACACACCTCCATTCTGACTTCACACACCTCTATTCTGTGTCTTCACAGACTTCCATTCTGTGACTTCACACACCTCCATTTTGACTTCACACACTTCAATTCTGTGACTTCACACACCTCCTGTTGTGAGCCAGAGTGGAATCAAACTGTACCTTGGCTTGCATCAGACGATGGCTTTATTGTCTTATTGCTTTCTGGCCCTATTCTATGCAAATGACCTGAGAATTACCATATGAATGTAACACCTGGAGGTTCCCTGGGTCAGGAGGAGGGAAGAAGGGGGAGTGGAAAATAAACCGGCAGTCTCGGCAATCTTTACCTGGACTGCGGACATCCCGGACCCGCTGTGTCTGTCTCTCTTCTATTTCTTGCTAGTCCTTGCCCCCGATTTCAGGAACCCCAATCTGCGAACCCTGGTTTGCCGCCGGTTGGCCCCGGCAACCTCCATTCTGTGGCTTCACACACCTCCATTCTTTGACTTCACACACCTCCATTCTTGGACTTCACACAACTCCATTCCATGACTTCACACACCTCAATTCTATGAGTTCACACACCTCCATTCTATGAGTTCACACACCTCCATTTTGACTTCACACACCTCCATTCTATGACTTCACACACCTCCATTCTGTGACTTCACACACCTCGGTTTTGACTTCACACACTTCCATTCTGTGACTTCACACACCTCGATTCTGTGACTTCACACACCTCTATTGTTTCACGTCACACACCTCCATTCTTTGACTTCACACACCTCCATTCCATGACTTCACAAACCTCCATTCTATTAGTTCACACACCTCCATTCTATGAGTTCACACACATCCAATTTGACTTCACACACCTCCATTCTATGACTTCACACACCTTCATTCTTACTTCAGAAACATCCATTTTCTGATTTCACACACCTCCATTCCATGACTTCACAAACCTCCATTCTGTGACTTCACACACCTCCATTCTGAGTTCACACACCTCCATTCTGTGACTTCACACACCTCCATCCGTTGACATCAAAAGCCACCATTCTATGACTTCACACAACTCCATTTTAACTTCACACACCTCCATTCTATGAGTTCACACACCTCCATTTTATGAGTTCACACACCTCCATTCTATGACTTCACAAACCTCAATTCTATGACTTCACACACGTCCATTCTATAACTTCACACACCTCCATTCTGTGACTTCACACACCTCCACTCTATGACTTCAAACACCTTCATTCTTACTTCACAAACATCCATTCTGTGACTTCTCACACCTCCATTCTGTGATTTCACACACCTTCATTCTGACTTCACACACCTCCATTCTGTGATTTCACACACCTCAATTCTGTGACTTCACACACCTCCATTCTGACTTCACACACCTCCATTCTATGACTTCCCACACCTCCTTTCTATGACTTCACCCACCTCAGTCTATGACTTCTCACACCTCCATTCTGACTTCACACACCTCCATTCTATGACTTCACACACCTCCATTCTGTGACTTCACACACCTCCATTCTATGACTTCAAACACCTTCATTCTTACTTCACAAACATCCATTCTGTGACTTCACACACCTCCTTTCTGTGACTTCCCACACCTACATTCTGACTTCACACAGCTCCATTCTGTGACTTCACACACCTCCATTCGTTGACATCAAAAACCACCATTCTATGACTTCACACAACTCCATTTTAACTTCACACAATTCCATTTTAACTTCACACACCTCCATTCTATGAGTTCACACACCTCCATTTTATGACTTCACACACCTCCATTCTATGACTTCACACACCTCAATTCTATGACTTCACACACGTCCATTCTATGACTTCACACACCTCCATTCTGTGACTTCACACACCTTAACTCTATGACTTCAAACAGCTTCATTCTTACTTCACAAACATCCATTCTGTGACTTCACACACCTCCATTCTGTGATTTCACACACCTTCATTCTGACTTCACACACCTCCATTCTGTGACTTCACACACCTCAATTCTGTAACTTCACACACCTCCATTCTGACTTCACACACCTCCATTCTATGACTTCACACACCTCCATTCTGACTTCACACACCTCCATTCTATGACTTCACACACCTCCGTTCTGAATTCACACAGCTCCATTCTGTGACTTCACAAAACTCCATTCTGTGATTTCACACACCTCCATACTATGACTTCACACACCTCCATCTATGACTTCACACACCTCCATTCTGAGTTCCCACACCTCCATTCTGTGACTTCACACACCTCCATTCTGACTTCACACACCTTCATTTTATGACTTCACACAACTCCATTCTGTGACTTCTCACACCTCCATTCTATGACTTCACACTCTTCCATTGTGACGTCACACAACTCCATTCTCTGAGTTCACACATCTTCATTCTATGATTTCACACACCTCCATTCTGACTTCACACTCCTCCATTCTATGACATCACAGACATCGAATCTGTGACTTCACTCACCTCCACTCTATGACTTCACACTCCTCTATTCTATGACTTCCCACACCTCCTTTCTATGACTTCTCCCACCTCAGTCTATGACTTCACACTCCTCCATTCTGTCTTCACACACCTCCACTCTATGACTTCAAACACCTTCATTCTTACTTCACAAACATCCATTCTCTGTCTTCACATACGTCCATTCTGTGATTTCACACACCTTCATTCTGACTTCACACACCTCCATTCTGTGACTTCACACACCTCCATTCTGTGACTTCACACACCTCCATTCTGACTTCACACACCTCAATTCTATGACTTCACACACCTCCATTCTATGACTTCACACACCTCCATTCTGTGACTTCACACACCTCCATTCTATGACTTCACACACCTCCATTCTATGACTTCACACACCTCCATTCTGACTTCACACACCTTCATTTTATGACTTCACACACCTCCATTCTGTGACTTCACACACCTCCATTCTGACTTCACACACCTTCATTTTATGACTTCACACACCTCCATTCTGTGACTTCTAACACCTCCATTCTATGACTTCACACTCTTCCATTGTGACATCACACAACTCCATTCTCTGAGTTCACACATCTTCATTCTATGATTTCACACACCTCCATTCTGACATCACACACCTCCATTCTATGACATCACAGACCTCGAATCTGTGACGTCACTCACCTCCACTCTATGACTTCACACTCCTCTATTCTATGACTTCCCACACCTCCTTTCTATGACTTCTCCCACCTCAGTCTATGACTTCACACTCCTCCATTCTGACTTCACACACCTCCACTCTATGACTTCAAACACCTTCATTCTTACTTCACAAACATCCATTCTCTGACTTCACATACGTCCATTCTGTGATTTCACACACCTTCATTCTGACTTCACACACCTCCATTCTGTGACTTCACACACCTCCATTCTGTGACTTCACACACCTCCATTCTATGACTTCACACACCTCAATTCTATGACTTCACACAACTCCATTCTATGACTTCACACACCTCCATTCTGTGACTTCACACACCTCCATTCTATGACTTCACACACCTGCAATTTTACTTCACACACCTTCATTCCATGAGTTCACACACCTGTGTTGTGGCTTCACACACCTCCATTCTATGATTTCACACACCTCCATTCTGACTTCACACACCTCCATTCTGACTTCACACACCTCTATTCTGTGTCTTCACAGACTTCCATTCTGTGACTTCACACACCTCCATTTTGACTTCACACACTTCAATTCTGTGACTTCACACACCTCCTGTTGTGAGCCAGAGTGGAATCAAACTGTACCTTGGCTTGCATCAGACGATGGCTTTATTGTCTTATTGCTTTCTGGCCCTATTCTATGCAAATGACCTGAGAATTACCATATGAATGTAACACCTGGAGGTTCCCTGGGTCAGGAGGAGGGAAGAAGGGGGAGTGGAAAATAAACCGGCAGTCTCGGCAATCTTTACCTGGACTGCGGACATCCCGGACCCGCTGTGTCTGTCTCTCTTCTATTTCTTGCTAGTCCTTGCCCCCGATTTCAGGAACCCCAATCTGCGAACCCTGGTTTGCCGCCGGTTGGCCCCGGCAACCTCCATTCTGTGGCTTCACACACCTCCATTGTTTGACTTCACACACCTCCATTCTTGGACTTCACACAACTCCATTCCATGACTTCACACACCTCAATTCTATGAGTTCACACACCTCCATTCTATGAGTTCACACACCTCCATTTTGACTTCACACACCTCCATTCTATGACTTCACACACCTCCATTCTGTGACTTCACACACCTCGGTTTTGACTTCACACACTTCCATTCTGTGACTTCACACACCTCGATTCTGTGACTTCACACACCTCTATTGTTTCACGTCACACACCTCCATTCTTTGACTTCACACACCTCCATTCCATGACTTCACAAACCTCCATTCTATTAGTTCACACACCTCCATTCTATGAGTTCACACACATCCAATTTGACTTCACACACCTCCATTCTATGACTTCACACACCTTCATTCTTACTTCAGAAACATCCATTTTCTGATTTCACACACCTCCATTCCATGACTTCACAAACCTCCATTCTGTGACTTCACACACCTCCATTCTGAGTTCACACACCTCCATTCTGTGACTTCACACACCTCCATCCGTTGACATCAAAAGCCACCATTCTATGACTTCACACAACTCCATTTTAACTTCACACACCTCCATTCTATGAGTTCACACACCTCCATTTTATGAGTTCACACACCTCCATTCTATGAGTTCACACACCTCAATTCTATGACTTCACACACGTCCATTCTATAACTTCACACACCTCCATTCTGTGACTTCACACACCTCCACTCTATGACTTCAAACACCTTCATTCTTACTTCACAAACATCCATTCTGTGACTTCTCACACCTCCATTCTGTGATTTCACACACCTTCATTCTGACTTCACACACCTCCATTCTGTGATTTCACACACCTCAATTCTGTGACTTCACACACCTCCATTCTGACTTCACACACCTCCATTCTATGACTTCACACACCTCCATTCTATAACTTCACACACCTCCATTTTGTGACTTCACACACCTAAATTCTATGACTTCACAAACCTCCATTGTGACTTCACACACCTCCATTCTATGAGTTCACACACCTCCATTCTGACTTCACACACTTCCATTCTATGACTTCACACACCTCCGTTCTTACTTCACACAGCTCCATTCTGTGACTTCACAAAACTCCATTCTGTGATTTCACACACCTCCATACTATGACTTCACACACCTCCATTCTGACTTCACACACATCCATTCTATCACATCACAGACCTCAAATCTGTGACTTCACTCACCTCCACTCTATGACTTCACACTCCTCCATTCTATGACTTCCCACACCTCCTTTCTATGACTTCACCCACCACAGTCTATGACTTCACACACCTCCATTCTGACTTCACACACCTCCATTCTATGACTTCACACACCTCCATTCTGTGACTTCACACACCTCCATTCTATGACTTCAAACACCTTCATTCTTACTTCACAAACATCCATTCTGTGACTTCACACACCTCCTTTCTGTGACTTCACACACCTTCATTCTGACTTCACACACCTCCATTCTCTGACTTCACACACCTCCATTCTATGACTTCACAAACCTCCATTCTGTGACTTCACACACCTCCATTCTGAGTTCACACACCTCCATTCTGTGACTTCACACACCTCCATTCGTTGACATCAAAAAGCACCATTCTATGACTTCACACAACTCCATTTTAACTTCACACAACTCCATTTTAACTTCACACACCTCCATTGTATGAGTTCACACACCTCCTTTATATGACTTCACACACCTCCATTCTATGACTTCACACACCTCAATTCTATGACTTCACACACGTCCATTCTGTGACTTCACACACCTCTATTCTATGACTTCACACACCTCAATTCTATGACTTCACACACCTACATTCTATGACTTCACACACCTCCATTCTTTGACTTCACACACCTCCATTCTATGACGTCAAACACCTTCATTCTTACTTCACAAACATCAATACTGTGACTTCACACACCTCCTTTCTCTGACTTCACACACCTTCATTCTGACTTCACACACCTCCATTCTCTGACTTCACACACCTCAATTCTGTGACTTGACACACCTCCATTCTGACTTCACACACCTCCATTCTATGATTTCACACACCTCCATTCTATGACTTCACACACCTCCATTCTGTGACTTCACACACCTCCATTCTGACTTCACACACCTCCATTCTGACTTCACACACCTCCATTCTGACTTCACATAGCTCCATTCTATGAATTCACACAGCTCCTTTCTGTGACTTCACACACCACCTTTTTGACTTCACACACCTCCATTCTGTGACTTCACACACCTCCATTCTGTGACTTCACACACCTCCGTTTTGCCTTCACACACTTCCAATCTGTGACTTCACACACCTCCATGCAGTGACTTCACACTCCTCTATTGTTCCACTTCACACACCACCATTCTTTGACTTCACACAGCGCCATTCCAGACTTCACAAACCTCCATTCTATGAGTTCACACACCTCCATTCTATGAGTTCACACACCTTCAATTTGAGTTCACACATCTCCATTCAATGACTTCACACACCTTCATTCTTACTTCAGAAACATCCATTCTCTTACTTCACACACCTCCATTGTATGAGTTCACAAACCTCCATTCTGTGGCTTCACACAACTCCATTCTGTGTTCACACACCTCCATTCTGTGACTTCACACACCTCCATTCTGTGACTTCACACACCTCCATTCTGTGACTTCACACACCTCGATCCTATGACTTCACACACCTCCATTCTATGAATTCACACACCTCCATTCTGTGATTTCACACACCTCCATTCTATGACTTCACACACAGCCATTCTGTGACTTCACACACCTCCATTCTGAGTTCACACACCTCCATTCTATGACTTCACAAACCCCCATTCTGAGTTCACAGACCTCCATTCTATGACTTCACACACTTCCATTCTATGACTTCACACACCTCCATTCTGACTTCACACACCTCCATTCTGACTTCACTCACCTCAGTTCTTTGGCTTCACACACCTCCATTCTATGATTTCACACTTCCATTCTATGACTTCACACACCTCCATTCTATGACTTCACACACCTCATTTCTGAGTTGACACACCTCCATTCTGTGATTTCACACACCTCCAATCTGACTTCACACACCTCCATTCTATGACTTCAC